>CAMOHE010051720.1:0-17075 GCA_946598075.1 Artocarpus hirsutus | reverse complement strand
TGGTTTGCTCAGGAAAGGAAAATTGTATTCTTTCTGGTTGACCTATCTGAATTATTTTGATAAGATTATATTTTTAGTAAATTCTCATTTAATTATTTATTTGTTTAATTGTTCTAGCTCGTTTTCTGTATATTTATCTGGTTTACGAAATTTCTTTTAAAATTGAATAATTTTCAAATATAGTCCTACTGAGCCTTTCGCTCACATTTTTATTTGTTTTAAAAATCTTAGCCCTAGGTGGACATCGGCTTAAGATTGGAGAAAAGTCCACTGACCGGACTTACTATCAGTAGAAGATTGGGTAGATAAGATATAATTCAGGGCATGTAAGATTCTTAACTTATTCTTTTACTTTGGACTGTGGTTGTATTGTAATATTGTCAGTACTATATGTGTGCACAATATGTAACCTAGTGGAACCCATACGTGTTTCATCCCATATTTAATTGTTTAATGTCATTTTTCATTTGTTTAATTATTATAATGGTTCATTTTAATTCCTTAAATTATTCTACTTAAACAAATTTTAAAAGTATCACTTTTTAATTATAAATTTAAATTTTAAACTCTGTTTTTAACTAAATCTTTATTTAATTAACTTAATTAAACTACCCGTCACCTCCCATACTCCGAGGCATGACAACTAAGCCGAAGGAGGCTACTACGACAAATAATAGAGCCACAATCATGGAAAAGACAATAAAAATATAAACTTCTCTCAAGCACCAGTCTAATCCCAATGGTGGGGAGGTCTTTTCAAGCACCTGACTAATTCCCGAGGGTGTGCATACCCCCTCTCATCCAAACGCACCGGCCCACTTAGCCGGAGGAGGCTACTATAATAAATAAAAGAGGCGCAATCACTGAAAAAACAATAAAAATATAAAATTCTCTCATCTCACTAAGAAGCATCAATAATCAAAATGATAGAAAACTATTCCAATGAAATGGCTATTCATTGCACTGAAGCCAAGCAAACAAAATAACTGTAATTAATTTCCATCAATTCTCATTCCATTCTCACCAACCAAACATATGCCCCAAGAAATTCCGGACATCACTTTAAAAATTGAGTATCAACGTCACAAAACTTCTCCCTACAAAACTCCACCATAACGTGGAAAAAGAACACTTTCTAAAAGACGCGTTGTGGCTTCCCCATGGTAGTCTTCAGGTACAAGCACCTCACCTGTTCCAAAGGAATAAAAGTCATTTTCCAAATGAATCTTTCAGAAATAACTTCATATACCAACTTCCACAGAGTGGACAAAAACCCTAGCGTCTAATCTTCAAACCAAAATTTTCCCTTGAAATTTACAAATCTCTCATCTCAATATTAAATTGAAGCGACGTTAGTACTAAAATTAAAGCAAATTATTGTGCACGATAATTACATAGGTATGTCACAAGAATGCTATGCAGCAATGAGGGAAATGAAGAAAATATCATTCAAACATCTCAAACTATAAATAAGAACGGCAAGGGATTGATAAAGAATTCACATAAACAGTGACTTAAGAAAGAGAGGCTAAAAAATGATTATAACAACTACAAAATTCAGAAATCTAAAGCAGAAAGACGCGAAATGAAGCCACAAACACAAAAATAGAAATTATAAAAAGACCCAAAGATGCTTTATTTTTAAAAAATAATAAAGCACAAAGAGTAAAATCAACTTACGTTTTGCCAGTTCTTCTTCAACAGTGAAACAAGGAAATTAACACTCAATTGAACATTTTGGAAAATCTGTTTCTCCTCCATGGAGACATTTCCCACAGCAACTCCCATGCAAAGAACCTTTTTAAGCTGAAACTTAACCATTGCCTTTGTCTCGTTCACTTTAGACTCCAAAGATTCTTGGTGAGTGACAAGGGTTGGAAATTTACCTAATTTCATAATGAAAGATTTAAAAACAAAACAACCAAAAAAAAAAGCATAAGCAACAAAAGCCAAGTTAATATTACGTAGAAAGCTTTAAAATGAACTTTGGAGCATGATAATAACCCAAAAAGGAAATCAAAATGCAAAATCAGAACAAACTATGAACGAACAGAGTGTCAAGCAAGTGATTAGTGTTCAAACAAAGAAACCGCTATTCCATATATCCATGTGTTGTGGAGTGCCTCAATATGCCAAGAACCAATTGACGTAATAAGTATTAGAAACTCCAATCCAAAGGAAAAGGAAAAAAATGACACGAATAAAATAAACCATGGCAATGCAACCCGATACAGAAATTAGTTTTAACAGATTCTTTGAGAGTTGATAGAACAAACAAACCAATACACCCACCTGCCTTGTTGAGACCAGGGCCCAAAAGACGAGGGATCTGCTTGATCACAGCTTCTGATGCTAAAAAGGCATGGTATTTTTTAGCTAGTTTCTTAACTAGCTTTTTATTCTTGTTCAACTTCTTCAGCCCTTCAACATCCATATAGTCCAATCCTATTTTCTCTGCCTAAAGAATTAAATAAACAGAAGAAAAGAAGAATTAGTAGGTGCTAAAACGAGAAAATTCCAAAATCATGAATAAAGTTAGAACACAAATAGCTGACAGATTCCAAATCAAAAATAGCAGAGAATAAATTAAAAGTAATCTCAACATCAATGACCAAGAGCATAATAAAATTTCCAGAAGAAAAATAAAATTACCTCCTCGACGTGCTGAGCATCTCCAAGCATGCAAACCTTCATCTTAGGCCGAGGGATGTGTGGCAATTTCACGGAACCACTGAAACGCTTGTCCTTTTGGGGATCGTAATTCTTCAATCCGATCTGTAGTTCAATTGTCTCAGTGAAGTTACGTTTTTTCTCCTTCGATTCATTCATTATGGTAGAGATAGCCTCTCTAAGAACATCACTCTGGAGCTTACTGTGACAATGATAATAATATTGAATAATCAGACACATGACAATAACATCACTCCGCTTGACATACCGAACAAAAAACAGTAACAAAAAAAGTAAGACTACCAAACCAAGAGGACACCTTCAAGCAAAAAAGCTACAGCACAAAAATCAAATCAAAGCCCAAAATTTAAAATCTAAAAAATACATCTATTTCTTGCATCACAGTCTGCATAAGAGACTAACAAGGTTACTTATCCATTTGGTTAATTAGGGTTCGTTTTATAAATAGATTCGAATTATGTTTATTTGAATTATGATTTGAGTTGTGTAATTTGAATTGTTATCCAAATCAACGTTTGGATGTACATTTAAAGTATTAATCTAAATACGGAATAAAATTAGAATTTGTGTTTGGATAGATAGTAGATAGTTTTTAATTTATCAACAAATCCAACAAAAAATCTTAACGTTCATGATCCTTAAAAAATACAATATGGATCTTGATTTATTCCTCTCTTCATCAGGAACGCAATAAAAGAAGAATCGTCTTAATCGGATATCAAATAAAAAAGTTATGATTTTTTACTCAAATATAAAAAAAAAATTTCAATTTTAATTATAACAAACATATCCAAGTCCAACAAGTTCAAAAAGATAGAACTTTAAAAACTTACATGCAAAGGATTAATTTGATTTGAATTTTGATAAAAACAAACATATATCTGAAGGACAGAAACGTTTCTAAACCTTATTTTTTCAATAATTGGACAGTGAGAGAATAAAGCAAAAACACCTTAAAATTAAATTAGTGCCAAAAGAAAAAGCAAAACAAAAAATTCACATACCTCATCTCTGAAACTTATCCCTTTGCCACAGAAATGCCTCCTGCAAAATAAAAACCGAAAAATAAATAAAATCAGTACACCACTTAAATAATCGGACATGCCATAATAAACTACAAGAAAAAAAAAAATCACCCAAATCCCTTAAAAATGAAAAACTAATGAAATGCCCTTGGGCGCCAAAATTCTACTGAACCAAAAAGAAAAAAGAAACATTGGATCTAAAATCTAGTTCCACATGAAGAAGACATCACGCAGATTCCAGAGTTACTTTCCGTCTATACAATATCCTACAATTTCTCGGGAAACAAACAAAGAACCACGGATCTATAAACCGATAGAACAGATTCATAAGCGAGCTACAAAGCGAGAAAATGACGAAGATAAGGTTGGAACGACAATGAAAGGGTGAAATACGAGGAAGAGTGAGAAAGCATACCAGAAGCAGAAACTTGACAGACGAAGAGCTAGGGTTACCCAGCGGCTGAAGCAGCTTTATGCTATTAAGAAGCTTTTCCTTCTTACCCCAGAACGTTTTGGGCCTTCCTAATGCAGTTTTGGGCCTATTTTCGTGAACTTTAGATATTTGTTGCCAGTAAAGAGCTTGCAGCGAAATTTGCCGTAACAATAAGCTATTTGAAAAAATATAACGCTACCATATCAATTTATTTAGTGTATTTTTCAATTTACTCATTCTTGTAAGACATATTTTTATTTCATGCATTAGATAGAGAAATTAAAAACAAATCCTAGACTAATTTAAAATATTTTAGTCCATTCAACCGTTCTTTTTTAATCAATATGACAGAGATTGTAAAAGTTTTTTTTTATTTATTAATGGCATAATTTAATTCACGCTATAAATTAGTAGCATCCTTTCTAATTATTTCTCTACTTTTTTTGCAATTCAGTTCCTTTTGAAATAGAGACAAACAAACAAACAGTTTTTGAGAAATTTACAAAAAATGTTGCTTTTAAACACTCCTTATTAATAATGATCTTCTCTTTCTGAGCTTTTGAAAATGCCCTTTTATGTTTATTTTGTTTTCAATTAGATTTGTCAAATGATATTTTTATCTTGATAGAAAACAAACCCTAACTTACTTTTCACTATCATACTCAATTTCCCTCTTTCTTTTCACACAAATTTCCCCTCTCTCTTCGCACAATCTCTTCACGCCATCTCCTTCTTCCTGAAATCTCTTTCTTTCTCACGCCCTTTAAAACTCCCTTTCTCTCCAAGATCTCCTATCAAAATCGAGGACCACGGTTGATACGTTTAGGCTGATTCTAGTGATGAAGCTTAACAAAAATCCCTGGTTATAGCAGCATGATGGTTTCTATGGCAACACTGGCGTCGTCGATGGAGAAGCAACAAAGAGAAAAAAAGCGAGGAGGGAGATCACAGATCTATGGTGGGGGTTCGCAGGTTGTTTTTGATCCATTTTTATAGCAGGATGTACGATGTTTTGAAGATCGGCCAGTTTAGGTTTGAACGGCAAAGGAGGTGTCAAAATGCGCTCCGACAAGTGGGCGACGTAAGGAGGCGCATGGAAAAGTAGCAGTTCATGCATCACACTTCGGCAGCCAAGATCTCATTTGTTGTCAAATTTGAAGAAGGTGCAAATAATTTGTTCATTTTGTTTTTTTTTTTTTTTTTGTTCAAGCTTATATTTTTTTTGTCTATTGGATTTCAGATGTTCTATTTTCATGCAATAGGGTCGTCTCTTCTGTGGTTTATCATTATAATTGTTTCCTAACTTCAAACGGTTTCTTCTCTTGAATTTACAGATGCTTTTGATGAAGCCTTTAACATATTTTTTGCAATTTTTGGATATGGAGCTTTTATAATTTGGTTCCTAAATGTTTTAGTTATAATTTGGTTTTTTTGAGTTGGATATGAAATTTTTAGAATTTTTAGATATGAAATTTTTAGAATGTTCTTGTTGTAATATACTATATTGTTATTTTTTGTTTTTGTTCAAATTGTATTTAGTTTTTTTCTTTTGGTCTTGATCTGAAAAGATAATCTGCAGGTTCCACGATGGAACCTAGCAGTTTCGGTTCTGTGCCAGAACTTTTGTATTTTTTTGTTTTAAAAAAATATATATGTTGGAACTTGGTAAGTTCCAGCTCCATAACCTACCAGGTTATATTTTGTCACCCCGCACGTCAACTGGAGGCAATTGGCATTTTTTCGAAGAAAATATATTAGAATCTAGTAGGTTCTACATTTAGAACCTACCAGGTTTTGTTCTCACACCCCGCGCTAGCGACTGAGGTGGTTGGCATTTCTTTTTTCATTTACTCAAAGAAAATATGTTATAGCTCTAAAACCTACCAGGTTACATTCGACACCCTATGTCGGTAGCTAAAGGTGGTTGGTAATTCTTTGTTTCAAAGAAAATATTTTAGAACTTGATATGTTCCACCTCCAAAACCTAAATCAAAGGTGGTTGGTACTTTTTTGTTTCAAAGAAAATATGCTTGAACCTAGTAGGTTCTACCTCCTAACCTACCAAATTATGCTACGACACCCTGTGTCGGTGACCGGAGTAATTTACTATATGAGGGAGTAAAAGGGAAGGTAATTTGGACTTTTAATAAATTACCTTTTTAATTAAAAAAGAAATGATAATTTAGACTTTTAATAAGTCACATTTTTTAATCAAAGATGAAGTTATGAAAAAAACCTTTAGGGGGGCAACCTTAAAAAGGTGCTCCTTCAGGGTAGACGTTCTTATGTTTTCCTCATATTTTTTTAGTTTTTTTTAATAGAAGGTTTTAAAATATTTGAAGTAAATTTTTAGAAAAAAAAATTATTGAATTAAATAGAATATTTATCAAATAAATAATTGAAGGAGAAAGAGAAAAATAGGCCAAATTAAAATATGAATAAAAATTAATAGACCACAATTACTAAATATTTAATATATAACATCTGTAACTGAAAACAATAATTGACACAATAAAATTCCAAAATTACCGTAGTTAGACCTTTAATTTTCTCCTCTTTAGAAAACCCTAGACTCATCCTCTCTCTCCTCTTCTAGACGTCCACAATGTTGTGAAAATCCGGACTCGCATGTCCTCCGTCCATTATGCATCGCCATCAACGCCGTCAATGATCAACCCAAACACCATTGTGCATTAGAATATCAGGAGTCTCTACTTGTTTGTTGTTTGTCCGACGACCTCGGCTCATGGTCGAAGTTGTTGGCCGAGTTTTGTTGTGGTGATATGTCTAAGCCTCACGCCCATCGTTGGAGTTGTGTAGAGAATAGGTCGCGCGAAGGTTAATGTAAGGTCGAAAACACCTTATTGGTTCGTAGTCGCCGGAGTCGAGGAGAGTCACGCGGGTAAGGATGGTGCTTTTCAAGCTATTTATAATGGGACTTTGTAGATCGGGAGCTTCTACTTCAGACCACAAAGGTGGTGACACCATGGGACATCAACGTGTAGTGGTGGCTAGTGGTGCATGGCGACGATGTTAGAGAAGGGTAGATGAGAGAAAAAGGGGGACAAGGGAAGACAAAGAAAGAGAAAGGATGGGTAAAAAGGTAAAATTGATCTTTAATGGCATATTATTTAACATTGTTTTTAAATATACTATTTATTTTCAACTATCTCTAAAACTGACCTATTTCTTACAGCTGAATAGAAGTAAATAATTTAGTTCTTAGGGGTACATAAATGGAACCTTTGCGAACATAGCATTGAAATGGACACATTATTAAGTCACTGGCATTCAATATGAAAGTTTCAAGTTGATAGCCTCCTCATTTAATGAACTTTTGTCTTCTCTAAAATGCCTGTTAGGGATTGAAAAAAGAAATAAAATAACAGATTAAAAGAAAAATCTTGACTCATTTCTTCTTCAAGAAGAAAAAAAAAAAACCTCTCAAAACTCCTCTCCCCATTATTGTCCCACCAGCGCAGCCCCCCCGGCAAGTCCTTCTCATATGTCGTCACCTCTCCGACGTACTAGTCCATTCAAACTCAGGTCTTCATTCAAGGTTGAGCAAAGTTTTTTCACATCCTCAAAAGCTTGTGGAATCAATCTTCAAAATGATAATTTGATCTTAAACTTGTTTTTTCCTTTTAAATTGTTGTTTATGGATTGAGCATTCATATTTAGGTTTTTACTTGAAAAACAATAAGATTCTAGTGATTTCAACATTTTTTTTCCAATTTGTGAAAACTGTAAATTCAAAGGAAGTTGAAAGATCAACATCAAGCAGACTGTTAGAAATGTTCTACACGATCTGAAAATATTTGTTGGTAGGAATGGTCTAACTGGTCTGAATGGTACAACCGATTAGAAAATTGCTAGAAGAGTTTAAGCTTTCTAGAGTGTTATGACCAGTATCGGTCTGATCATAATGAGGACTACTCTGACTGCTTAGAAAAGTACTAAAAGAGTTTAAGCTCTTTGGAGTATTTTGACCAATACCAATCTGATCCAAATGAGGACCGGTCCTACCAGTCAGAAAATTGCTGGAAGATTTAAGCTTTCTAGAGTGTTCTAACTAGTATTGGTTTGATCACAGTGATGATGATTTGATCGGTCAGAAAATTGCTGGAAAAGTTTAATCTTTCTAGAATATGCTAAATGGTTCAACATGATTATTAATATTATTGTATTTTTTAATGCTCTTCAATAGTTATTTTTTTGTTTAAGGAAAATTTTAGAGATGATCTTGTATTATAAACATGATGGCGAATAGAAAAAGAAAGACGACAGATTATACGAATGGTGCTATGACAAAATTAAGAGGATAATATTAGTAGAAGATAGTCCAAATAAAGTGAAATTTTCTAAGATTGTTGATAACATATTTGAAAGACTTCCTGTGAATTAAGGTGTACAAATTTGAAATTAATTTACATTTTTATCTCTAGGTCAATATCTAGGCCTTTATACATCTTGGATGATTTTGATGTTAAGTATTATCTTTTAGACCGTTGTGTTATATCACAGCGTAGAAGCGTGCTATATGTGAAGCTCATAAAAAAAGGATGAATGTAGTGAAGTCAATAAGAGGACAGGTCTAGAAGTTTGAGGAATTTGAAGGAAATGAATAAAAATGGCGTAATCATTCGAGATGAGTGCTTTAACTTTAAGATAGAGGCTCCGAGTGCTTACAGTGCAACTTCAAACTAAGCAGTGAAGGTGATCATTTAGACGAGCCTACCTTCGAGGAGCGTTCCAACCGAGAGATGACGGCATCCGGGCCAACTCTAAGTTGAGAGAGCCATGCCTATATTTGGACTTGGATCATTTTGAGCCATTAGTATTTGACGACAATTAGATGCCTTATAGGTTCGATGACGAGATGGATGTTACAATTGGCAAAAAATCTTCTAGCAAGAATGAGGTGCAGAATTTGGTGATCGATGCCTTGTTGAAAGCTTGTTTTGAATTTAGTATAGTCAGATTGACGAAGAAGCTGTTTGTAGCAAAATGTAAAGTCTCAGATTGTAAGTGGGCACTAAGAGCGGCAAGGATCATGATCTCAAATCGCTTCTCCATCTGAACATACAATAACACCTATGCATGTTCTTCTAGTGCAGTGGATAAAAGGAACTGACAAGCAACTGCGAAGTTAGTTGCAGATATGTTGAAGAAAAAATACCCAGGCCGACTTGGCACATCTACCCCGAAAAGTTTAATGTGCGTGATGAGAAATCGGGGTGTTACAGTAAGCTACTACGATGCTTGCAGGGAAAAGCAAATTGCTACAAGTGATATTAGGGGTGCATCGGAGTTTAGTTATGAGATGCTTCCTAATTATTTCCACATGATTAAAATGGTAAATCTTGGCATAGTCACACATTTGGTGGTTGATTAACGTCGAAAATTCAAGTATCTTTTCATCGCATTGGGAGTTTGCATTGAGGGGTTTGAGGCAATGAGGAAGGTATTTGCAGTAGATGGAACTGTTTTGAAGACTAAATATAAAGGCACTTTGATCGTAGCCACTGCCCAAGATGGCAATCATCACCAATATTCTCTTGCTTGGGAGATTCAGAGAATGATATGTCGTGAAATTAATTCCTGACAAAACTTTAGGGACTTATACCTGGCGATGAAGAGTTGTGCATCGTTTCAGATAGGCATAAAGGCATTGCAAAAGTAATCATTGAGGTGTTTAATCGAGGCAAGAAAGAGAGTGACAAGGGCAAAGGAAAAGTCAAGGTCAAGGACACTGTTGCGAAGGAGTTCATGAATGTTGCCAAGGCATATATAGTGCCTAAGTTCAACACGCTTTATGATGAGCTAAAGAATAAGTATCCAGTAGTTGGAGAGTGTCTTGAAAAAAATATCGGTGTCAAAATAGGATAGGTGCTACTTCACAAGTTCTAGATACAACATACTGGCTAGCAACGTCTCTGAGTGCATCAATAGTGTATTGAAAAAGGCAAGAGCATATCCCTTAATAGCCTTGATTGATGCGATGATGTACAAAATTTCTAAATGTTTCAACGTACACCGGAAGGCATCTGGTCTCAAATCTTCCTCGCAACTTTTTGACTCTAAATGCGATGATGGTAGTTTCTTTGTTGATCGTGGTAAGAGAACCTGCATGCAACGTGTATAACATTGACAAGTACCCATGTGTGCATGCCCTTGCAGCATCCCCTGAAGGCCCCTCAATGCTTAAAATACTATTTGAAAGAGTTATGGGCATTGAATTACGTCCGAACTATCAGAGTGGGTCATCCTGGATGATATACTAGCTATGAAAGTGTCATCTTTGGATTCCTTACAATGCGCGGAAGGGTTCAAGAAGCCAGATTTCCTTTGGCTAGAGAGTACGGGAAAGGCAAAAGAAAGCGACTCAAGGAAACGTCGACCTCTCAAGTCAACCTTGAAATGTTGTCCCCCCTTGAATGAATGTCACTATGACTATGTGTTTGAGTGTACCGTTATTTGAATATGCTTATATTTTATGACTACAATTAAGATCATATTACTAAGATATTGTTAGGTATTGTTTGTTTTGATTTGAGAATTTGGAACGTTATTATTAATCATACTCTCGCAAATTTTCTTGGCCAAGATATTAATATCATATTACCATCAATGTATTTCAACTAAAATTTAGTTTACCATCTGTTTTGAACAAATTTAGCTCACTGAGATAATAGTATCAAATTATACTATTGTAACACTATCACAATTCATACTAATCACATTCATACCAATCTGCCTAGCAAATCGAGAATGTAGTCATCACGGTCATATCGATCCGCTTAGCATACCAGAATTCGGGCATCTCAATCATATTGACCTGCCTAGTAGACCGAGGACGTGATTGTTGTAGTCATGCTAGTCTGTCTAGTAGACCAAAAATAAGTCATCTAAATCATACATATCTGCCTAATAGACTGAGGACACAGTCGTTGTGGTCATGCCGATTTGTTTAGTAGACCGGAAATCAGTCATCTCAATTATATTGATCTATCTAGCAAGTGGATCACTATCATCTTGATCATACCAATCTGCCTAATAGATTGAGGAAAAGTCTAACCGGTTATATTGGTCAAAAAGTAGTTTTTCAATTTTTGTTTTAGACTTGATAATGATAATTACACAAAATTAGTTAATCTACGTTATTTTAGTCTAAATAAAATTCAATTTAGAATTTTAAACATCAATCTTTGTATTGGACTTGATAATGACAACTTTAGAAATTCAAACTCTATTTTAGAATTCTAAGGATAATTACATAAAAGAAGTTGATCCACTTTATTTTAGTTCAAATAAAATTCAATTTAGAAGTTCAAACATCAATCTTCATTTTAGACTTGATAATTATAACTTTACAAATTCAAATTCTATTTTAGAAGTCCAAGTATAATTACACAAAAGTAGTTGATTCACTTTAATTAGTTCAAATAAAATTCAATTTAGGAGTTCAAACATCCATCTTCATTTTAGACTTGATAATGACAACTTTATGAATTCAAGCTCTATTTTAGAATTCCAAGTATAATTTATACAAAAGTAGTTGATGAACTTTATTTTAGTCCAAATGCAATTCAATTTAGAAGTTCAAACATCAATCGTCATTTTATACTTGATAATTATAACTTTATAAACTCAAACTCTATTTTAGAATTCCAAGTATAATTACACAAAAGTAGTTGATCCACTTTATTTTAGTTCAAATACAATTCAATTTAGAAGTTCAAACATCAATTTTCATGTTATACTTGATAATTATAACTTTACAAATTCAAAATTAGTTAATCTACTTTACACACTTTATACAAATTAGTTGATCTTTAGATATTATGTTTAAGCATGTCTTTTAGACCACCAATAAAAGAAGAAGGTAAAACATATTTCTTTCCTATTTCGGAACCTCTATTTCCACCTAATTAAATACTATCAATAATACTCTGATATAGCTCACTTTGAAGTCAGTCGTAATTATTTCATAAATTTTTTTTTTTATTTTTTAAACGTACATAACAACATATTGTTAAAAAAGACAACTATGCCGTTATATATAAATACACAGAC
The DNA here is from genome assembly GCA_946598075.1 of Artocarpus hirsutus. Lineage (NCBI taxonomy): Eukaryota > Viridiplantae > Streptophyta > Magnoliopsida > Rosales > Moraceae > Artocarpus > Artocarpus hirsutus. The sequence continues at coordinate 4,850 of CAMOHE010051720.1, read as the reverse complement.
CCAACGATAGAGGGACGTTTATATTCATGCATAAAGAAACACACAAGTCGTTTTAATGCAGAGACACTCATTGGATCGGAATAAGCAACATAAATATGTTTGACTTAACCAGAGGAAGTACCTATTTTAGTGGGCTCTTCAACTTAAAAATTTTAAGAGAAAGACTTTTTTAAGGGCTTATCCATTAAGTTCATTGCAGGTTCCACCTTAACTACACAAATGCTAAGATCCAGCACAGTTTGAATGAGCTCTTCCATATCTTGATCAAGTAATTTGTACCTCCAAAGCATTGTTCTCCATCTACAATAGAATCAAGAAGATACTCAGTTTTAAAGGGAAAAAAAAAATTCTTACTTCATCATAGATCTGGTAAAGCCAAGGGCCAAACCAAATTAAATGCAATTTAAAAAAAAAAAAAAAAGTGACTCACGCTGAGGCAATTGAAAAAAAAAAAAAATTGCAGAGCTTATAGTCTCAACAAAAGAAACTAAATCAAGTAAGAATCTCAAATTGTAAGAAGTAAAAATCAATATATTCAGTATACCATACTCAAATGGTAGAGCATCACAGAAGGCAATAGATAAGCACAGAAGAAAAAACAAAAAAAGTTTTTGTTAAAAACTAAAGTTTCAAACTTAGAAAAAGACCTCGATCAGAACGGTTCAATAACGTCATATTAAAATCGACATGTTCAATGTTCATATAAGAAACATGAGAATCATATATCAAACTTAAAAAAAAAAAAAAAAAACTTTTTTCACCCAACTATGTCACAAAGGTGAACTTGTCAGTTTGGTTTATAAGAACCTTAAAGAAGAACAATCATTCCATTTCCTCCAAGCAGAAAGAATTAAAAAAAAAATAAAAGAAAGAAAATAAAGACATTAACTCATCATTGGACGCAGACACAAGAAATGGAAAGCTACACTCAAATAACCCGCTGGCTCAATTCTTTTACTTGAAAAACACACAAAAACAAATAAAGAACATATAACAATACACAAAAAATTCATGTCTACAGAGAAGATCATGATTCAGCATTACACGAGCTTAATAAGGAAAAGCCAAAATGGAAATCATATGCTCATAATGGAATAGCTAATTGATAGAACAAGAGAATAAAAAACTCTTTAGCGGTAAAATTAAATTTTATGAGTAACAAAAGAATTGTACAACTTGAAAAATTTTATAAGTCTACGTTTACGGTTTTATCAAATTCAGTTATATTTTAAGATATGATTTTTGACACAAAATTTTAATATAAGAAATATGGATTTTCTTAACAACTATAATAATTTTGAAACGGATTTTAAACAAGACTTGTAGAAACTCGCAATGTTAGGCCCACAACATTCGTTGACAATTACAGGCCCAACACCCATACAAGTTCAAAAAGTTCTTTCTCGGACCAAAGTTCCCCCTTTTTAGTGCTCAGAATATTGTAAAATACTTTTAGTATTAGTTGGCCATTTTGAACTTATTGAAATGAATAGTAAGTAGATATATATTTAGAGGCTTAATATTACTATTCAAATGGGCTTTTTTACATTACGAGCCCAATATGGGTCTTATGAGAATTTTATTTAGACCTAATTATTAAGATGAGATATTTAATACATTATTTAATTGATTAATTAATTGTTAACTTTAGCACGATCAATTAAAAACAATTGAAGAAAATTAAATAAGTAGAAGTTCTACATTATAAGGATTAGATTAATTGATCATTGTAACGACTAAAATCATTTTTCATTCTTTCATTACAGGAAAATATATTTTTAAAAAGTTTTAATTCCTTATATGGTTATGTAGAATTTCAAAGCATAAAATAAATTAAACTTACACTCTCATGGAGTGTTTTTCCACAAAACCTAAGTGTAGTGGCTAAGAATTTGGTGAGTTAACATATCCTATTTTTGGAAATTAGATAAGTATGAATCCCGCCTATAATATAAATAGTTTCCAAAATAAAATGATTTTATACATTTTCATGTAAATTATAAATTAGATCATAGCATTGTTAAGGACCTTATAAACCCTAACTTTCTAATAGTTGCGCACAACCGATACAAACACTAGAGCTTATAAAGAATAATAAGATATGTTCATTGGAAAGCATAATTGGCACATGCATAATTTATTATATGTTCTGCAAGATGAAGTTCCTACTGACCAAAAGCTTATCCAAGTATATTCATGCTGTAAGTGAGCAACTTGATAGCAATGTTTGATGGATGGAGGCGCATTGGCAGACGAGCAGTAGAGATTGGGAATGGATATTACACGTATTTAATATTTTCACTTTTAATTCTTATAATTATGGCTTTTAATTAAGCATAAATAATATAGTTGGAACTATGTATGCTTGTTTTGGAAACTGAGGTTGTGGCCACACAGCCTCAATTTGAACGACTTTAAGAATATGTTGGAACAATTACTGTTATATACTGCAATATTTGTAACAAATATAAGTATCTTTTATAAGTTAATTAGTAACATTATTTAATTTAGCAGTGATGTTAAAAAAATGTTCTATAAATTTAAGTAATCATAAAAAAAATATGTTTAAGAATATGGTCAAGTAATTAAGTAATCATCACGTAATTTAGTTCCATTATAGATAGAAGCTTAATGTTTCCTAAATAGGTAAGTGCAATTTAAGAAAGAATAAACATTTATCGCGATGTGCATGCAATTGAAATAACATATAAGTGTGTGAGAGACATGTTTAGTAGGATTGCCCCAACTCCTATTTCTAGCGATTCATATGTTAACGATCTTATGTTTTTGTATTAAAATTAAAAGGTATGCCATACATGTTATGTGACATCAAAGAATTTTTAGTGCATAAAATAAGAAATATTTAAGAGTTATTATAACTAATTTATGTACACATTTTGTGTAGTAAATTTTATGCTCAAAATTTGTCAAGTGTTGAAGTAGATGTCATAAAGATTATTGTTTCAATTCTATTTTTGTGACAAATTTAATAAAATAAATATGGGATTTTTAAAGATGAATATCAAGCCATAGTTTTAAGTAAAGTAATAACGATTTGAAGATAAAAATTAAATTGATGAGTAAGAAAAGTAAGCTAGAAAGCTTAATTATTATAGAATATGTTGCAATAGATTTTAAAATAGAAATACAGTTTAAGAAAATATCGCATCGAAAATATAAGAATTATACATTATAAAAATTAAGTGGTACAAAATTATGCGTATGAGAATAATGCATTACAAGGAGTATACTAAAAAAGTTATATAATATGAAAGTTAGACTGATAAAGTTATGCAGCATGATAATTGAACTATATAAAGCTAAGCAATATAGGAATTATACTGTATGGAGGATATGGATAAGTATGAAAGGGTGTAGGACCTCTTAAATTGTAAAGAAAATATATTGACAGCATAGAAAATATACCGGCAATATAAAAAATACAGTGTAGTCCAAATTTAGACAATGTAAAAAAGTAAAATGGGGCCTATTTAGTGACACCCAAAGGTGAAAAAATTGCCACATCTTCCCATGATAGAACTAGCTTTGGGCAAAGTATTGGGGCAATTTTTATTTCATTTTAGGCCTTAGGATGAAGACTTTATATGGCCAATGTAACGCCCCCTTTTACGGACGTCACAGATGTTATTACATTCATTCATTTAACCATTAATTGAAGCAAAACTATTATAAATTATAATATGTATTTGAAATCATAGTTTGGAAAAGCATTCCTAGAATCCGTACATTCATTTTTTTATATACAATTTACGAGAAATTATAAATTACTTAATTATAACAATTCGCTTTTTAATAAACATCTTGTAAATAGTTTGCTAATATCATTGAAAATTAAATTAACCTTTGAAGACAATAATAAAATTCTTTGAATACAGTTCAGTAGGCCAAACTTTGGATTTCGGCAGGCCAAACTCGACCGGCAAGCCGCCCGAGGCTTTGCAAAAATAGGGTTTTAAATCGATAAGTTCGGTAGGCCGATACATGGTAACTGGCAGGCCGATTAAAGTTCTTCGGTAGTCCGACCAGTAATGCTCGGCAGGGCAAACTGTAAAAAAATTTCATTTAAAAAAAAGTTTAAAATCTCAAAGGCGGAAGGCATATGATAAAACTATAAAGTTAAAATATCATAGTTTAAATTTTAAAAGTCCATTAAATAAACATATTCGAAATTATAAAACATAATTCAAATCCTTAAATTCAAGTAATAAATATACTCAGAATCATAAAACATGGTTTATTTCATTAAAAATCTCTTTCTTGGCATTTTTTTGTTTGCAATTCATCTTCCTTAGCTCACACGCTTGTCAGTGTCCTCCGCCTACTCTAAAACTTTCTTACCCTTATCTGCAACATGATGTAAAACTTGAATAAGCTAATGCTTAGTAAGTACATTGTAATTCTCACAACTTAAAAACATTTTATGAACATTATCATCAGCATCATCATCATAATAGTGCTCTAGGCACAATTTCATAGGGAACATATCTTTCATTACATTGACCATATTAAAACTAAATTCATTTTATCTTAAGGGCCCAAGTGTTGCACCATAGCATCATCATCATAGGCGCGCCGTCATGAGAGGAGAGGGATAGCTAATCCCAAACTAAACATGACACATAACATAACATAACATATCATTGGGTGTGCAACACTTATTTAGGTGATACATATATACATACTTATACTTTCATACTTTGAAAAACATTATCATCAATACATGCATAAACTTTCATGCCTTAAAACTTCATAATAATACTTCATGAAAAATCATCATAAAACCATCATAAAAATGGATTTCAAACTTTTCATAAAACTCATACTTTTCA
>CAMOHE010051719.1:0-14083 GCA_946598075.1 Artocarpus hirsutus | reverse complement strand
GCCCTTTCTTCATTTTGAGTTGCCAATAAAATTGAAGCTTTTCATTTAATTTAAAACATGTCAAAGGTATATGTCTTGGTTTGACAAGTTAGATATAAAGTTCTTGTTATATTTTTAAAATTTAAAGTTTAAACTTTAAGCTTTAACTTTGTTTCTAAACACTCATATATATATATATATATATATATATATATATATATATATTGGTTTTTTTATCCCTCTCTTTCCTTCCTTACCTTTTTTATTTTAATTATTATTATTTTTTATTTTAACTTATTTACTATTTTGCTAATACGTATAAACTTTTTTTTATAATATATTTTTAATATGAATTTGTTATATAAAACATATGTAATCTGCATTTTTTAAGCTATATATTTATTTTTTAGGTTATTCTCTGATCACCTCTTGTTTTTTTTTCCCCCTACACTCCTACGTAATAAATAGTATTTATCAATTAGACCTTGTAAATGATTGGAATTTCATTCAAAGTATATAATCATAACATAGTAATTGAAAATCAATTGGTAACACAACCCTTGATAGAAATTTTCAAATTTTCCCGCTGCATCTGTTCTTTTCGTTTGGGCATGATTAGAAATCATGTCATGTGGGCTCTGCTCGGGTAGGTTCTAATCCTGCCACTCACTTTTTTTCTAACTATATTGTGGCATCGTTATAGTAAAGTGTTTATTTTATTTTATTTTATGGAGTAAAATGTTTTTTAATAGAAAATTAAATCTTGAAAACCTGAGAAAAACAAATTCAGACTAATTCTCACTTATTGATATCTATTATCTATTATCTATATCTATTCTAAACGTTCATGTCATTTTTTGACATGCTGGCCTGCTTGCTCTTTTTTCATTTTTGATTTGCTGATACACGATTAAAGCTTTTCATTTAATTTTTGACATGTCAAAAGTACTACACGTGTTTTTTTTTCTTTTTTTTATCTTTTTTTTTAATTCTATCCCTCTCTTGTCACTACCTTTTTTATTTTTAATTTTTTATTTTGACTTATTCTCTTTTTTACTATATGCATAAACTGTTTTTTTTTTTTTTGTAATTTTTTGCCTTTGTTATGTTAAACATATGTAAATCTACACTTTTCAAACTCTATATTTAATTTTAGGTAATTCTATGACCCCCTCTTGTATGTTTTTTTCCTACACTCCTTTGTAATAAATAGTATTTATCAATTATAACATGCTGTACATTGATTGGAATTTCATTCAGGTATAATTACAACATAGTAATTGAAAATACATATCGGTAACACAACCCTTAATAGAAATTTTAAACTTTTCCCGTTGTATCTATGCTCTTCATTTCTGCTACTAGTTCTTTAGAGTGAATATAGAACTCCACTGCTTGGAGGTATTTTTTTTTTTAAACCAAATTACATTATATATTGTGTAAATATGGGTGTTTGGCACGCACCTCAAACTCGTATACCTAGTTTTTTACATATTACTACTGAACATTTGTGGTCAATCATTTTTTTTTTCAATACGATCCTCTTTTCCACCTTCTTTTCACCCGCTATTTGTTGTAATATACGGCAAATTAGGAATAACAGCAGGTTAGACTTGAGATTATACTTCCAATATATACATATCAAGGTTGGATTCATATATTTTAATTCCTCCGATTATGTTTCTCCCTTCTTCTGTTTTTTAATTTCTCAATCAAGAGATCATTTCCCTTTCGTTTCTCTCCCGCGGTTTCTTCTTCTTCTTCTTCTTCTTCTTCTTTTTTTTTTTTTTTGTTTTTCATCTCCAACTCCAGCCTCTTTAAGCTCCACCACTCGTTCTTCCTAAATTTCCTTCAAGTAAGTTGAAGGAAGAATCACACAAGGAACTTGGTTTCCATTTTTCTTTTCTTTTCTTTTCTTTTCCTTTCTTCAGCTTTTCATTCCTTCAAAAAAAAGTAGATTTTTTTGAAGGCACATATTTTCAAGAAAGAAGCTAGATTCTTACAGATAAGCTAAAATTTTATATTTGAATGCAAATATTTTCTTGTATCTTTTTGTTGATTCCTAGAAATGTTTGAGGTTATAAATATCTAGGCTTTGATTGTTTTGTATGGAACAGAAATGAGAAATTTATGGTATCTTTTTTGGTTTGAATGTGTTATTCCTTTGTCAAACTGCGTTTCTCTCGTTTTTTTTTTTTAGAATTTCAAGGCCAAAATTTGGGAGGATATTTATGATTCTAATTTGTTTAAATTGTGGATGTCTTTTGAATTATTAATTATATGGCGAATCTGTTTAAATTTGCCTAGAATAATTTTGGGCACCTTGTTTATAATCAAATAATATGGAGAGATGTACGTTATCAAGTGGGAGTCTATTTTGGCTTGTGTTTACTCTTGATTGGTAGCTTGTAAGTATGTTTTCTAGATCAATAGAGTGATTTTAGAAGTATTGTGGCATCGTGTGAAACATTAATATTCACTGTATTATTTTAGCAAAATCTATGCATTTACTGAAATTTTAGCGCTTTATTCACACAGTTTTTTTTTTTTTTATGCATTTGCCTTTTTTGGCACTTTATTCACATAAATATTAGAATTTGATGCATCTTCTTTTTTATTTTTTTCCTTCAAGATTTTGATATGTGCTTACAATAGTGAAAGTTTTCTATGTTTCTATAACACCCCCTTTTACGGACGTTACAGATGTCGTTACCTTCATTTCGTAATACTTTTATTTATAAGATAAACTATTTAAATAAAAAAGTAAGTTGAGAACATAACTCAGGATCTATGAAATTTTATATATATATATATATATATATACATCAATGTGTAACTTATATTGCTAAAAAACATCCATTAAATAGTTTATTAATATCAAAGTAAACTGAATAAACTTTTAAAAATATCTTTAAAATTTCATATACACAGTTCGGTAGGCCGAACTTTAGATTTTGGCAAGCCGAACTCGACCAGCAGGCCGAAGGTCATCCATTGGCAGGCCGCCTGAGGCTTTGCAAAATAAGGTTTTAAAATCAATAATTTCGGTAGGCCGATACATGGCAACCAGCAAGCTGATTAAAGTTCTTCGGCAGTCTGACCAGTAATGGTCGGTAGGCCGAACGATTAAAAGAAAATTTGTTTAAATACAGTTTTAATGCGGAAGGAAAATTTATAAAATAATAAAGTTAAAGTGTTCTAGTTCAAATCTTAAAAGTCCATCAAATAACATACTCAAATTTGTAAAACTTAATTTAAATAAAATAAAATCATTCTTTGGCACTCTTTCATTTGCAATTCATCTTCCTTAGCTCACACACCCATCAGTGTCTTCCACCTAATCCATAAGTCTCTTACCTTTATCTACAACATGATGTAAACTTGAATAAGCAAATGCTTAGTAAGTACCTTTGTAAATCTCATGACTTAAAATATTTTACGAACATCATCATCATCATCATTATCATCATCATAATAGTGCACTAGGCACATTTTCATAGGAACATATTTTTCATTACATTATCCATATTAAAACTTTATTCATTTTATCTTAAGGGCCCAAGTGTTGCACCATAACATTCATAGGCGCGTCGTCATGAGAGGAGAGGAGTAGCTAATCCCAAACCAAACATGACATCATAACTTATCATAACATAACATAACATATCATTAGGTATGCAACACTTATTTAGGTGATACATATACATATATACATATACTTTAATGCTTTTGAAAAACATTATCATCAAAACATGTATAAACTTTCATGCCTTCAAAAACTTCATAATAATACTTCATGAAAACTCATCATGAAAAATCATCATAAACCATCATGAACATAGATTTCAAACTTTTCATAATACTCATACTTTTCATAAAATTCATCATGTTGCAGGTGAGAATGTACTTACCTTAATAAGCTTACTTAAACTTAACTTGTAAGTGACGACGCCATGGTCTCGATGTGCTCACTTCTCATTGTGTTTATGTCATATATTCATAAAATGGCAATTAACGTTTATTTTCAAAGAATTAATTACCACAACTTAACATCCATTTCATAGAACATCACATACACATTTATTTCTTAAAACATACATTTGCAACATATTTCATTAACTTTAAAACATTTAAATAAAACTAACAACATAATTACATTTCTAACCTTCAAGAATTAAAAATTTAATAACTTAACATACACACATAATTAAAGCACCAAATTTTGTAAGAACAAAGTTAACATATATATACATTACTATGATTTTTCTTTAGTCTCAAAAATTCCATTTACTATCTCAAACAAGTCATACAACTTATATACCAAAATGTGCCAGCAACAATAACACAGTGAGCAATCCTTAACTCAGGTCTATTTATCACATTTTCATGCCATAGAAAAATCTACAAAAATTATCACAAATAGTAGACACCTAGGATTATAACATATCCAAAAATAAACTTTAAATAAATTCTATATAATCCAATACATGCATTAAAAGACAGAGGCAATAATAATTTTTATTGTGTTAAGCAGTGAGTTTTATACATTTTTCATATCCCAATAAATTAAATAAAATTACTATGATCTCAAAATTCATATTACAAGTCATTAACATATAATTATAGAACCAAAAAATTTCACATCACCAAATAAAAATCATTAAGTTATTCAAAACTTCATCCAATAATAATCCCTCAATTTCATGGATAAAACAGTCCTAAAAACCTAGTTACAATAAAAATTTCAATCGTTGCCTAGTAGTTGTTGTTGTAAGTGAACTCAGCTAACGGTAGCATTTTACACCACCTGGTGTTGAAGTCAAGTGTACAGGCCCAAAGCATGTCCTCTAAGATCAAGTTTGTCCTCTCCATTTGGCCGTCTGTCTGAGGATGGAAAGCTGTACTAAAATGTAACTTGGTCCCCATTGCAGCTTGCATATTTTTCTAGAACTTAGACGTGAACCTACCATCACAATATGAGATGATTAAGCTGATACGGAGAAGAATAGAGACTGCTCAAAGCCGTCAGAAAAGTTATGCTGACAAAAGAAGAAGACCCTTAGAATTTGCTGTAAGCAAATATGTGTTCTTGAAAGTTGCACCAATGAAAGGAGTTATGAGGTTCGGTAAGAAGGACAAATTGAGCCCAAGATTCATTGGTCCTTATGAAATAGTGAAGCGGATTGGTAAAGTAGCATATTAGTTGCGATTGCCAGTAGAAATGTCAGCAATGCATGATGTATTCCATGTTTTGATGCTTAAGAAATATGTCCTAGACCCAACGCACGTGATTGAGCCACAAGTGTTAGAGATACGAGAAGACTTGAGCTATGAAGAAAAGCCAATGGAGATTCTTGATCGAAAAGCCAAGACCTTGAGGAGTAAAGAAATTCCATTGGTGAAGGTGCTTTGGTGAAATCACCAAGTAGAAGAAGCCACATGGGAACGTAAAGATGATATGAGAACAAAGTATCCGCAACTGTTCTAAGTTTCGAGGACGAAACTCTTATAAAGTGGGGAGAATTGTAACACCCGCCTATTTTCATGTAACAGTTTATGATAAATTTGTAACGACATTAAGTAATTATTTTATAATATGTGTTATGATATATGGTGCTAACTCTTTTATGTAAGTATTATGACAGGTGACGGTCACGTGGAATTGATGTTCTCAAAGTGTTCATGTTATTAATGTTATATGTTTAATCATAATTTTGTGATAATTTAATGTTTTGATGATTTTTGGTATGTTAAGGCAGATCGGTAGGCCGAACCATTTAGTTCGACAGGCCAAAATGACTCCCTCGGAACGGCAGGCCAATGGTATATCGTCGGTAGGCTGGACTTTAGGAATTGACAGGCCGAAGTGGGACATAGGCAGGTCGATGACAGCTGACGAGCAGTTAGTAGAAATTCCACAAATTTTGTGACAAGGTTAATTATGTGATTGGATGATGATTTTTGATTGATTGGCTTATTTATGGATAAATTTCCTCATTTTAGAAAATTAATGTTTGACTTTGAATTGATTGAATATAATTGATAAGGTTTTCCATTTTACAAAGGCAAGATATAGTAAGTGGGACAAAATTTGTTGACTTTCACTTATTGCTCCCCATCTCCCACGTGTATTGTAACGCCCTCTTACGGACGTCACAATAATCGTTACTTTATCCTTCTTATCATTATTCAATTAAATAAACTATTTAAATTTAAACACAATTTGAAAAACATATCCCAGGATCCATGCATACAATTTTTTTTTTTAAAAAAAATATTTCAAATCTTTTTTTTTTCATAGTTTATCAGTGCCAAATTAACAAAACCATAATTCAAATAAAATTTCAAAAAAAAATTTAAAATCTGTTTAAATAGTTCGGTAGACTGAACTTTTGAAAAATCAAAATAAATGTAAAACAAGTCTTTTTACTTAATAGTGCAGAAATTTAAGCATTCCAAGAAATATTTAAAAAAATTATTCTTTCTTGGCGTTTTTTCGTTTTCGATCCATCATTCATAGCCCACACGCCCGTCCTCGCCCTCCACCTATTCCATAGTTCTCTTACCTTTATCTACAACATGATTATAAACTAAGTAAGCAAAAGCTTAGTAAGTACACTTTCATATCTCACAACATAAAACATTTTATGAAAATCTTTATGAAACATTGTAAACATAGTCATCATTAACATAATAGTGCACTTGGCACAGTTTCATATAGAACATATCTTTCATTATCATTATCCATATTAAAAACTTCATTTATTTTATCTTTAGGGCCCAAGTGTTGCATCATAAACATCATCATTATAGGCGCGCTGTCATAAGAGGAGATGGGTAGCTAATCCCAAACCAATCATAACGAGTCCAACCTTCGGGACATCATAAACATAAACATAAACATAGGGTGTGCAACACTTAACTAAGTGATACATATATATAGATATACTTTTAACATACCTCATCATTGAAACATTCGTTAAACTTTCTTGTTGCAACAAGAGTTTTCATGAGAAAACAACATGTAAAAACAAACTTTAAAAATTATCATAAAACATATTCTTAAAACTTTTTCGTAAACTTTTATCATGTTGCAGGTGAGAATGCACTTACTTGTCTTGCTTGCTTGCTAAACCTTAACTTGGGTGACGTTGCTGCGGTTCTCGATGTGCTCGCCTTTTGGAGGGTTCATGTCAAACATTCATATTGACCATAAGTCACTAGCAATACTATTAGCAATATATAAACATCTCATACTATCATTAACATCACCTTATCATGTTATAATATCAAGAAGCACAAAATCACAATTTACGAAACCTAGGGCATAATTCCCAAAAGTAGGCAGAATGACCTTTATTCACTTAAAAATTCATAGGAATTTCATCTTAACTCCAAATCAGTCAAAGCCAGTGGCATTAGAAACTACACTAAAAAATAAAGAATTTCATATATTACACGTATATTTTGACAATAATTTGCATGAAGAAAAAGTCCTTAAAATTCAATCTAAATTTTGGGTTTGTGTAAAACTACGCAGCTTTCAAGGTCAAATTCAAAAAATCATAGCTATTTAAAGAAAACTCTGATTCAAGCAATTCAAAATACAAACAAAAGCTTAAGATGTATAGTATTTGAGAAAAATATAAGCAATACAATTCAGAATAAAAAATTACTAAAACATGACAGCTGTCAGGTGTTAGTATGAAAAGTAGACTTAAGGCATCAAAAATTCAATAATTAAAATAAAATTACTTTAACCTTAAAATTTTTAACACAACCTAATAACATATATATACAGTACCACAAAAAGTCTCATTAGCAAATAAATTTGTTTAGCCATACAAATAGGTCACATAAACAAGAAGTACTAAATTTACTGAATAGACAGCCATAAAACCTATCTTAAAGAAAATTCAAGAACTCATAAAATATTCATTAAATAACCACAAAATTTTTCAGATCATAATTTAACATATGCATGAATATCTCCATAAAATTTCGTTCAAATCAAAGGTCATTTGCCCCTTAAACATGGACTATACTTTTGTGTAAAATACCAATCAGCAACAGTTTGGTCATGAATGGCAAAGAAAGAAAATTTAATATCTCAGCATAAAAACTTCCAAATAAAGTGAAATTTTGAGACATATCACATAACACATACATAAACATCATACTAAAATTTCAGAGCAAACGGAAATCTGTAGACAAAGTTATAAGGATCGGATTACAAAGAAAACAAAATTTCAGTAATAGTCTAGAATGAGTTTCTTATCTCCAAAACTATTCTTCTTAATTCTCTTGAATTATCTAAGTGAAAACCCAACATTTCATTCAATTGTTTGCAGAAAAATAAGGGAGAGAAGGGAAGAAAACATGGAGAAGAAAGAGAGAGTGTCTAAGAAAATTTTAGAGAGAGAATTTTCTTTGGCTAAAAATTAAGAGAATGAAGACTTTGGTGGCTTAGAGGTATATTTATAGGTTTATGAGAGATAAGGGATTAGATAAGTTTAAAAAAACCCTAATCCTAATCTAATTCAATTTTCCTTTTTTTTTTCTTTTCCTTTTTTTTCTTTTCTTTTCCTCACGGCAATGCCGTGATTCTTTTTTTTTTCCTCTCACGGCAATCAACCCTTTCTTTTTTTTTTTTTTATCTACGTAAACTTCTTTAAAAGTAAACGTAATATATATAGTGTATATAATATAATATAATATAATAATATAATATGATATAAAATAATTATAATATATAATTATTTATATATAACAATAATGTTTACTTCCATAACCCAAAAATATTAATTTTCACATTATTCTCTTGAACATTTTATATTATTTAATTAATTAATGCCATTATAATAAAAATACTAAATATGTAATTATCATAGCATCATAAATGTTATAAAAATAAGAAAATATGCAACAACATTCATGTCATCATCAAGAATATAACTGCAGGCATTCATAACCCTAAAGCATTATAAAGATTATGAATTTCGAGCAAGTTGAAACCCATAAAATAAATAAATAAATACTTTAAGCTTATCATCACTTTTGACATGAACATCCCAAGCACATCGATCCCACTTGCTGTCACCCGCAACATTACTAAATAAAATGTTAATTTACTTAACATAAATAATAATAGCACTAAAATATCACATTCTAATATTAAATTAACATATGTGTCCATAGAAGAAAACAGCGGGCGTTACATGTATTGACCCCAATCTTAGTCAGAAAATTCTAATATTGAGGGGGGAGACTATCCTTTCTTTACCCCATTTTTTTTTTCACATAAAACAATTCTCTTTCTCTCCCTCACGTATTTTCTGTCATTCTCTCTCTCTCTTCATCACGTGTTTCCTCTTCTTCTCCCTCTCAAAATTCTCTGTTATTGATTGAGTAAATATTGAAATTTTTGGGTGAATTCAAAAGAAGATTGAAGAGAAATCATTTCGAGGTAAGAACTCATTTTTTTCGGTATTTCTGAAATTGTATTTCTCACCTCAATCCGACTGCAATATCTTAGTCTAGGAATTTCATTTTGCTCTGAATTTTTTATATGTTATTCATGTATGTGTTATGTGTTAACCCTAAAAATTTCACCTCAATTGGATTTTTCTATGAAAAGTTATGAATTTTCTTCTCTCTCTCACTCACTGTTGATTTATGCTAAACAGTAATGTTGAATTGTCTCTATGTTCCGACCCTTATATCTTCGCTTACAAATTTTTGTTTGCACTGAAATTTTAATATGATTTTCACAAATATGCTATGTGATGTTGCTCCAAATTTCGTGCCATTTGGTGTTTTGTAGGCTAAGATACTAAATAATAATGCTCTGCACCTCATAATAAATTGTTGCTGATTGTTTATGTTGCATAAAAATGTCGTTTTTGTTCATAATGCAAATTAAGGTTATTTTCCACGAAATTTGGTGAATATGTTTATATAAATGTTAAGTATTAGACTGGAAAATTTGGTGATGATTTGATTAATATTTTATGTGTTATGGAATTTTTATTGTAACGACATTTTTATGCAATATAAACAATCAGCAACAATTTATTATGAGGTGAAGAGCATGATTATTTAATATCTTAGCCTACAAAATACTAAATCACACGAAATTTGGAGCAACATCACATAGCATATTCATGACAATCATATTAAAATTTCAGAGCAAACGGAAATTTGTAAGCAAAGATGTAAGGGTCGGAACATAGAGACAATTCAACATTATTGTTTAGCATAAATCAGCAGTGAGTGAGAGAGAGAAGAAAATTCATAACTTTTCATAGAAAAATCCAATTGAGGTGAAATTTAAAGGGTTAACACATAACACATACGTGAATAACATATAAAAAATTCAGAGCAAAACGAAATTCCTAGACTAAGATATTGCAGTCGGATTGAGGAGAGAAATACAATTTCAGAAATATCGAAAAAAATGAGTTCTTACCTCGAAACGATTTATCTTCAATCTTCTTTTGAATTCACCCAAAAATTTCAATATTTACTCAATTAATAACAGAGAATTTCAAGAGGGAGAAGAAGAAGAAACACGTAATGAAGAGAGAGAGAATGAGAGAAAATACGTGAGGGAGAGAGAGAGAATTGTTTTATGTGAAAAAAAAAAGAATGGGGTAAAGAAAGGATAGTCTCCCCTCTCAATATCAGAATTTTTTGACTAAGATTGGGGTCAATACACGTGGGAGATGGAGAGCAATAAGAGAAAGTCAACAAATTTTGTCTCACTTATTATATCTTGCCTTTGTAAAATGGGAAACCTTATCAATTACATTCAATCAATTCAAAGTCAAACATTAATTTCCTAAAATGAGGAAATTTATCAATAAATAAGCCCATCAATCAAAAATCATTATCCAATCACATAATCAACCTTGTCACAAATTTTGTGAAATTTCTGCTGACTGCTCGTCAGCTGTCATCGACCTGCTTATATCCCATTTTGGCCTGTCGATTCCTAAAGTCCGGCATGTCGATGATATACTATTGGCCTGCTGTTCTGAGGGGTTCATTTCAGTCTACCGAACTAAATGGTCTGGCCTACCGATCTGTCATAACATACCAAAAATCATCAAAACATTAAATTATCACAAAATTATGATTAAACATATAACATTAATAACATGAACACTTTGAGCACATCAATTCTACGTAGCCGTCACCTGTCATAATACTTAAATAAAAGGGTTAGCACCATATATCATAACACATATCATAAAATGATTACTTAATGTCGTTACACATTTTTCATAAACTGTTACATGAAAATTGGCGGGTGTTACAGTTTCCTCCTCTTGGAATAGAAATTTAAACCAAATAAGTACGCTATAGAAGCAGACAATGTAATAAAAGGGTGTAAGAGTAACTCATCATAATCAGTAATTGGTAATGGTAATGCTGTGATTCGTATAATTAACTACTTAATTGAAATATACTAAGGTTTGCTAAGCTCGTTGGAATAGAGCTGTATAGAGAACCAATCAAAAATAGGTAATTATAAGTTGAATTAGGAATAAACATATTAACAAGAGGTTGTTAAGTAGTAATAATTATATCTTTGACCTACCAAAAGCAGTTTTTGTACTCGTCGAGGGCCATCTCTTGTATGTGTATCCCTTGAAGGTTGCATCTCTAATGCCACTCCGATAATAATAGAAGAAAATCTTTTTAATGTTATTGAAAATAGACCAATTTAATTGCTTACCAATTGGTTGTTCATGTACATCTCAATTTCAGAAAACAAAACAACCTTGAAAATTGATGATAGTGGAGGTATCTTTGCTTTTACAACTTCCTCAGCAGATGTGTAATTGTTGATAGTCCATTGGTATTGATTATCAACAATTTTGTTTACCTCGTCAATTTTGTTAATTTAACATAGTTTGTTTTCAAAGATGTCTATATCTCTAGAAAAGATGGTGGCTTGTATTTGAGTTTCCTGTTGGAAATATGCAAAGGCGATTATTGTATTGACAATGATAGTTAATATATGTAAAAATTTATATAATTAAGGTATGTTACCATGTCATCTATAAGGATGTGTCGTTGGAACTTCTTTGAAGTATTTCTTGCATTTCTTGTCATTGCTTTTTCAGAAACAATTGCTTTTACAGTCCATGCTCTACAATCTAGAGTAATATCTTTTATCCGTTTATAGTAATTGGCCATCTTGTAACCTGCAAATAGAAAAGAAGGAAAAAATATTATATAAAATTGTAGTTTTTGGTAGAAGACAACACTTAAATTATTAGTATTATAAACAAAGAATAAAGAGAGGAGGAATAGAAGAACGAGCAAAAAAAAAAAGATTTGCGGGAGATTTCATATGCATGTTTTCGCCAGTTGGAAAATTGGCAATTAGTTTGCTGTTTTGAAAATTAGATTTATTGTAACAGGTAAAGTAAACTAAAAGGAAAGTAAAATACAGTGATATTACATCTTAACATAACTATAACAACGGTTGTTTTAGATTCGACATGTTTATGGTTTTTTTTTTAATTTTATTTTAAGGCAGGTGTTCATAGATTAGCTACGATGTATTTTTAGGTGTTAAAATATGACGGAATGTTGAATAATATGAATCGTTATTAGACACGTTGAGGGAAAAAAACTTGTTCATTTGTATTGAGAGCCACGTCGTATGTTTTGAAGAAAAGAACGGAGACACGTTTAGTTTTTTTAATGTAAGACACGTTAATATTTTGGAGTAATTAGTATAAATTAGTATAAACATTAAATAATTACGAAAATGAAAAAGAAATATCAAACACAATATTAGAAGAAGAAGAAATAAACAGGGTAATTATGTAAACACGTAAAGGATAATAACAGGTAAATGTATTTAAAGGGAAAATACCTCAAATATCCTTTGTGTTTTGTTTACATATTATTTTTGCCCTTTTATTATTAAAATACTTAACACATTCCATGTGTTTCCAAAATTATACTTAAAATATTTTTAAAAGCAATTAATTTTTTAAAATTCCAATATTATCTTTTCCAATATATATTAAATGTTATTTTAAATATGATTTGGCTTAAAATTTAAAAAACGTAATTTAAAATGTTAAAATAAAAAAAAGTAAATTTAGTTTTTTAAAAAGTTTAATCTCTTCTATGAGTATTTTGTATATGGTTCTAACGATATAAGGGATGTTTTGGGGATTTTTTGAAACGCCTCCCTTTTTACAGACGTCACAGATGTCGTTACCTTCATTTCGTAATACTTTGGTTTATAAGATAAACTATTTAAATTAAAGGGTAACTTAATCCAGGATTCATACATTTTTTTTTATATATACATATACATATGAATATATATCAATATATTACTCATTTATGAACATTCCTTAAATAGTTTATCTTACAAAAAAAAAAAAAAGTCATAAAAACTCATGGTCAAAATTTCTTACACAGTTCGGCATACCGAACTTGTGACTTCGGCATGCCGAACTTGTGACTTCGGCAAGCCGAACATGACCGGCAGGCCGTCCGAGGCTTTGCAAAAAGGAACTTTGAAAGCGATAAGTTCGGCAGTCCGACCAGTAATGATCAGCAGGCTGAACTTTTAAAAAGTTTGATTATAAAACAAGTTTTAAAGTTTTAAATGCGGAAGACAATTTATAAAATAATAAAAATTCATCAAATATGCATTCTCAACATTACAAAACATAATTTAAATCTTTAAAAATTCAAATTTCATAAACATATTCAAAATTAAAAATCATAGTTTATATAATAAAATTTCTTTCTTTCTTGGCGTCTTCTATTTGCAATTTATCTTGCATAGCTCACACGTCCGTCTTGGTCCTCCTCCTAATCCATGGCTCTCTTACCCTTGTCTGCAACATGATATAAACTTAAATAAGCAAATGCTTAGTAAGTACATTTATAGATCTCACAACTTAAAACATTTCATGAACATCATCAACATCATCATAACAGCACACAAGGCACAGTTTCATAAAGAACATATCTTGCATTATATGAACCATATTAAAAATTAATTGTTTTATCTTAAGGGCCTAAGTGTTGCACCATAACATCATAATAGGCACGCCGTCATGAG
>CAMOHE010051718.1:0-13315 GCA_946598075.1 Artocarpus hirsutus | reverse complement strand
TACTCTCTTAGGAAATTAACTAAGGACGGCCGAGGAAGAATGCAAACCTACACTCAAACCAACGAAACGCTGATGACGATGATCGCCAAACTACAAAGGCAACTTGAGGAACAAAGAAGGGAAATAGCATAACTAAGAGCCAATGGTCATGATGGTGAACGATGGGGCAATGACGTGCCGCCTCCTCCTCCTCCTCCCCAGCCATAAGCAAATGAAGTCCCGGCTCCTGCTACTAAACCTAAAGTGGCTTATCAAGAACCCCTACTAGGTAGATGGAAAAGGGTTAAGCCAGTGGACTTTGAAGGTTCTATGGATCCACTTGTCGCTTAGGGATAGCTAAAGACGATTAAGGCCACTCTAAGACTCATGGGCTTCACAGATAACGAGAAGGTACTCTGTGCTTCATACTGCCTCACCATGGAGGCCAGGATTTGCTGGGACAGAATCGAACAAAGCAGAATCGTTGAAGAGATGTCATGGGCTGACTTCATTCATGAGTTCAACACAAAGTTCTTCCACATGAACATTACAAGTAAGCATTACGATGAGTTTGAGAATCTACGCTGGGAAGATATGTCCGCTACAGATGTGGTGGCAAAGTTTGATCAGCTAGCTTGGCTTTGGCTAGGGATGGTCAATGACAAAAGCGAAAGGGTTAGGAGACTGATCAGAGTTCTTAGGCCAAAGATTGTTGCAATTGTTGATGGGACAAGTCCACCTAGAAACCAGGAGCAAGTTGTTCTAAGGGCCCAACGTGCTAAGTTTCACTTATTGAAGCTAAGAAGAAATCAGCCTCAGTCAGGACAGGCAGCCAGTAATGCAAACACCCAGAACCATCCTCAACAAAGAACCAATAGCAACAACAATAACAACAACAACAGCCAGCACTGGAGGAATAACAAGAGGAAGGGTATTCCTTAGAACCAACAAAACCAAGGCAACAAAAGGCATAATGGCGGCCAACCCAACAACAACCATAGGTAGATTCAACCATGCACCAAATGTGGAAGGAATCATCTTGGAGAATGTCGTCTGAGAACTAATCAGTGTTTTATCTGTGAACGAGAAGGTCATTTTGTCAAGAATTGTCCCAACTTGACTAATGGTTAAGCCCAACAGAGACCTCTATAAGCCCAACTTCATTAGATGCAAGCCTCCTTAGAAGGGCCGTTGATTAACCAAGGAAGACTTGAAGCCCCACCCATAAATGCCCACATCTATGCAATGACGAAATAACAGGTGGCTGTAGAAACCTCTAATGTGGTCACAGGTCAGATCTCAAGTCTTTCTATTAATGCATATGTCCTCTTTGATACGAATGCCGCACATTCTTTTGTATCGTCATCTTTTGCTAAGAAGTTAAGGGTTCGTTTAGAGCCTATGAGACAAGGATTCACTACGACACTACCCTCCAGGGAAGTGATGATATCTACACATTGTATGCGTATTATTCCTCTATGGATTTCTGAAAAGGAACTTTTCATCGACCTCATCATGATTGACATGTATGATTATGACATGATTCTTGGGATGGATTTTCTGAGCAAGTACAATGCTTCCATTGAATGAAGAAAACGAAAAGTGATCTTCCATCCAAAAGGTGATCAAAAGTCTGTGTATGTGGGCGAGTCCAAAAAGAAACCAAGCATGTTTTGTTAGCCATGAAAGCATGGAAATTGTTAGCTAGCGGTTGCATGGGCTATTTGGCGAACATTGTAGATAAAAGTCAAGAAGAAAAGACAATGATTGAGAATGTGGCAGTAGTACAAGAATTTTTGGAGGTGTTTCCAGAAGATCTGTCAAGTTTACCCCCTGATAAAGAAGTTGAATTTGAGATCGAGCTCGCTTTAAGCACCGACCCAATTTCAAAGGCACTTTATAGAATGGCCCGAGCAGAGTTGAAGGAGCTTCATTCTCAACTATAAGAACTTCTCGACAAAGGATTTATTAAGTCAAGTCACTCACCATGGGGAGCTCCAGTTTTATTTGTTAAGAAGAAGGATGGATTTATGAGACTCTACATCGACTATAGAGAGCTGAACAAGATGATGATCAAGAATAAGTACCTATTGCCTCAAATTGATGACTTGTTCGATCAGCTAAAAGGTGCATTAGTGTTCTCAAAGATTAATCTACGGTCAGGATATCACCAGTTGAAGATTAAAGAAGAAGACATCCTAAAAACAGCCTTTAGATTAAGGTATAGTCACCATAAATTTGTGGTTATGCCTTTTAGTCTAACGAATGCACCTACAGCCTTCATGGATCTAATGAATTGGGTATTCAAGGATTTCGTCAATAAATTTTTTGTTGTGTTTATCAATGATATTCTTGTTTATTCGAAGAGTCAAGAAGAACATGTGGAGCATCTAAGAATTGTGTTGGAGACATTAAGAAGACACCAGCTATATGCAAAATTCTCCAAGTGTGAGTTCTGACTTGACAGAGTATCTTCCTTAGGGCATGTAGTATCGAAAGAAGGGATTATGGTTGGTCCTGCCAAAGTAGAGGCTATTCTCAATTGGAAACAACCAATGAATGCAAGTGAGATAAGGAGCTTTTTGGGCCTAGCTAGTTATTACCGGAGATTCGTATAAGACTTCTCTAAGATAACAGCGTCACTCACAAATTTAACTTGTAAGGGCAATAACTTTGAGTGGACTGAAGCATGCGAGAAGAGTCTTCAAGAACTAAAGAAATGATTAACGATAGCTCTAGTATTGGCTATTCATGAAGGAAGTGATGGATTTGTGATTTATAATGATGCCTCTAAGATGAACCTTAGTGCTATTCTAATGTAGAATGATCAAGTGATCGCCTACGCATCAAGACAACTAAAGGATTGCGAGAAGAACTATCCTACTCATGACCTCGAGTTAACAGCAGTTGTTTTTGCATTGAAAATATGGAGACATTACTTATATGGGGTTCAATGCAAGATCTTCACCGATCATCAAAGCCTAAAGTACTTCTTCACTCAAAAGGACCTGAATATTAGACAGAGAAGGTGGCTAGAGTTGGTGAAGGATTACGATTGTGAAATCCTATATCACCCTAGAAAGGCTAACCGAGTGGCTAATGCACTAAGTAGAAAGACTATTGCTACATTGATGTCATTACAAGCAATGTCTTAACCCGTAAGGAAAGAAATTCTGGACTTTGGTTTGGAACTCATATCAGGCCAACTATCAGCACTCATTCTTGTTCTAACATTGCACGATGAAATTCGGAGTAAGCAAGATGAAGATGTAAGCCTCCCAAGGATTAAGCAGGAAATAAATGAAGAGAAATATGAAGAGTTTCGTATTACGAATGACGGAACTTTATACCTCAAGGACTGCTTATGTGTTCCCAATGTTGATGGCCTATAGGAAAGAATCATGGTAGAAATTCATGACACTCCTTATTCAATTCATATAGGTGCAACAAAGATGTATAATGATCTAAGGGATAACTTCTGGTGGTTTAGAATGAAACGTGACGTTGCCATGTATGTGAAGAAATGTTTGACATGCCAGCAAGTTAAAGCAGAACACTAGAGACCTGGTGGTGATTTACAGTCAATCTAGATACCGGAATGGAAATGGGAGGATATTTCAATGGATTTCATTACCGGATTGTCCAAGACTATGAATGGTTATGATGCTATCTGGGTTGTTGTGGATCCACTGATGAAGACAACGCATTTCATTCCTATCAAGATCACTTACTTTATAGAACTATTAGCGGAACTCTATCTCAAGGAGATTGTATGCTTGCATGGAATTTCTAAGTCTATCATCTCAGACCGTGATGGTAGGTTCACATCCAAATTTTGGAAAAGTGTACAAGCTACAATGGGGACCAAGTTACATTTCAGTATAGCTTTTCATGCTTAGACAGACGACCAAACGGAGAGGTCAAACTTAATCTTAGAAGATATGCTTCAGGCTTGTACTCTCGACTTCTAGACCAGCTGGTGTAAAGTGTTACTATTAGTGGAATTCGCTTACAACAACAACTACCAGGCGACAATTGGGATGGCACCTTATGAGGCCCTATATGGACAAAAATGCAGGTTGCCTATATGTTGGCATGAAGATGGTGAGAAAAAGATGATGGAAAGCATTGACGCTAAAAAGACTGATTTTGTCAATGAAACCTCTGAAATGATTAAGTTAAGTTGGAAAAGAATAGAGACCATGCAAAGCCGTCAGAAGAGTTATGCAGATAAAAGAAGAAGACCGTTATAATTCACCGTAGGTGAATCTATATTCTTAAAAGTTGCACCGATGATAGGAGTTATGAGGTTTGGGAAGAAAAGCAAATTGAGCCCAAGATTTATTTGGCCTTACGAAATTGTGAAGAGGATAGGCAAAGTGGCTTATTAGCTGAGGTTGCCATCAGAAATGTCCACAATGCATGATGTGCTCTAGGTTTCAATGCTCAAGAAATATGTCTCAGACCCTACGCACATGATTGAGCCACAAGTGATCGAGATACGAGAAGACTTAAGCTATGAGGAAAAGCCAGTAGAGATTTTAGATAAGAAAACCAAGACCTTTAGGAATAAAGAAATTCCATTGGTCAAGGTATTATGGTGAAATCACCAAGTGGAAGAAGCCACATGGGAACGCGAAGATGACATGAGAACAAAGTATCTACATCTATTCTAAGTTTTGAGGACGAAACTCTTACAAGGTGGGAACAATTGTAACACCCGTCAATTTTCATGTAACGGATGAACAACGACGTTAATTAATTTCTTTATTTATATGTGTTATGATATAACTAACTATTTTATGTTAAGTATTATGACAGGTGACGGCCACGTGGAATTGATGTGCTCAAAGTGTTTATGTCATTTATATTGAATGTTAATAATAATTTTGTAATGAATTTATGCTTTGATGAATTTTAGTGTATTAAGGTAGATCGACAGGCCGAACCTTCAAGTTCGGCAGGCTGAGATGACCTTTACGAAACAACAGGCCGATGAATATAATCAGCAGGCTCGACCTCACGGCTTCGGCAGGTAAAGTAAACCATCGGTAGGCTGAAGACTGCTGACGAACAATTAGCAGAAATCTCTCAAAATTGGTGACAATGATAATTATGATGATTGGATTAAATTGGATGATTTATTTTAATTGATTGGCATATTTTTGGATTGATTTCTTAATTTTGGTAATAGGAGGTTTGACTTTTATAATGATTTGGATTAATTGATATGATTTCCCATTTTTGAAGAGGTGAAATATGGTAAGATAAGCTAATCATTTGACTTTCCCTTATTGCTCCCCATTCCAACGTGTATTAGCCTAAATATAGTTAGGAAATTTCTAAAATTAAAGAGAAAATATCTCTCCCTTTTTACTCCATTTTCATTTTTCATGTAAACGCTCTCTCTCTCTTACGTTTTCTCTCTCTCTCACCCTCTCTCTCTCTCCTTCACATTTTTCTCCTTCTTCTCCCTCTCAATTCCTCTGCTATTATTTGAAAGATATATTGAAGTTTCGTTGGGGTTAATTCAAGGAGGTTTGAGAAAAAATTCGTTTTAAGGTAAGAGTTCATCTTTCAGTATTCTTGAAGTGTATTTTCCTCCTTAACTTGACTGCTATATTTTTGCCTAGGAATTTCCATTTGCTCTGAAATTTTAATATGTTATTCATGTATATGTTATGTGTTATTCCTCAAATTTTCACGTTAATTGGAGTTTCTTATGCTAAGATATGAATTTTCTCCTCCCTGTCACTCATAGAAATTATTGCTGATTGGTAAAGTTGCATGAAAATGAGGTTTTTGGTTCATAGGACAAATGAATGATTTTCCAATGAAATTTTATATATATGTTAATTTATATGTTAAAGTTATGAACTGGAAAATTTGGTGATAATTTGATGAAATTCTATGTGTTATTGAATTTTTATTAAGACTAAGTTTTTGAGACTGTTTTATCGAAGAATTTTTGAACTTCTATTGTATAATGTTTTTTTATGACTTAATGAATTTATTTGGTGATGAAATACTTTTGTGCTTCTGTAATTATATGTTGATAGGTTGTCATATGAATTTTAGAGTCTAAATAATTTTATTTTAATTATTAAAAAATTATAAATGTATGAAACTCATTGCCTGACACAATGAAAGTTATTATTGTCTCTGTGTTTTAATGCATGTTTTGGATTAATTGGAATTTATTTAAAGGTGATTTTTGGATATGTTGAAGTTTTTGGTGTTTATTGCATGAAGGGTTTTTATGGAATTATTTTAGAATGTAGATAGTTTATTTTATGAATGATAATAATGGCTGCTCACTGATTTATATTGCTTGTAAATTTTGTATATATGTTGTGTGACTTGTTTGAGACATTAAATGGAATTTTTATGACTGACAAAAAAATCACGATATTATATTAATGAGCTATGATTTCATAATGGTCAGATTGCAACTGTGTTGATCATTTTGTTCTAGTGATTTAAGGTTAATGAAACATATTATGAATTAATGTTTTTGAGAAATGAATGTATGTGAGATGTATTATGGAATTTGAGATATATTATGTGGTGATTGAATGATTTCATGGTCTCATGAAAATAATGTTATTTGTTATTTTAAATGAATGTATGACATGAATACACTAAGGAGCGAGCACATCGAGACCATGGCACGTCACCTACAAATAAAGGTTAAGTAAACTATCCAGGTAAGTACATTCTCACTTGCAACATGATATGGTTGTAAAAGTTTGAAATTATGTTCATAATGATATTTATGATGATTCTATGATTATTTTCAATTTATGATGCTTATGAAAGATTTGACGTTCAAAAGTTATACATGTTTGATGTTGATGTATTTCAAAGTATAAAAGTAAAAATATATGTGTCACTTAAATAAGTATTGTATACCTATGTTTATGTTATGTTATGATGTCATGTTTGGTTTAGGATTAGCTACCCTTTTCCTCTCATAACGGCGCGTCTATAATGATGTTTATGATACAACATTTGGGCTCTTAAGATAAATTGAACAAAGTTTTAATTTGGACAATGTAATGAAAGATATGTTCCTTATGAAATTGTGCATAGTGCACTATTATGACAATGCATATGATGATGATGTTCACAGTGTTTTTAAGTTGTGAGATATAAAATGTACTTACTAAGCTTAAGCTTTTTTTAGTTTTTTATCATGTTATAGATAAGAGTAAGAAGATAATGGATTAGGTGGAGGGCAAGGGAAGGCGTGTGAGCTATGCAAGATAGATTGAAAACCGAAGACGCCAAGAAAGAAGTTTTTAAAACTTATGAACTATATTTTATATATTTTTTATTCCTCTTTGAGTATATTGTTTCCACACCTTGAAGTATTGGAAATTGTTTAAAAATTAATTATTTTTTTTATCTTTGATAGTCGGTCAGCCTGTCGACCATTACTAGTCAAACTGCTGATGAAATAATCGGCCTACCGATTGCCTAGTATCAGCTTGCCGATTTTATGGATTTTGAAACCTGGTTTTGCAAAGCCTCGAGCGGCCTACCGATGGTCAAACATTGGTCTATCGATCGAGTTCGACTTGCCAAAGTCACAAATTCGGCCTGCCAAACTATGTATGTAGATTTTTAAAGATGTTTTAAAAGTTTATTCAATTTACAATGGTATTGACAAACTATTTAAAGGATGTTTATGATCAAGTAACTATTTATAATAGATTAAGTTATTAAATATTAATTTATAAAAAAAATATATGCATGGATTCCTAGGAATGTTTTTCCAAATTAAGTTTCAATCATATAGTTTATCTTAAACTTAAAAGTATTAAGGAATGAATATAACGTCATCTGTGGCATCCGTAAAAAGGGCGTTACATAAGCCATCTCTTGTTAGGATGTAGATAACATAACAATCTTAAAATGAACAAAGTGTCATATTTTATTCCCTCAATTGTGGACCTTTTATGATTTAGACTATCCTTTTGCATAATCTATTCATCATATACACAATCTTAAAGGTTTAGATTAACAGTCTTAGAATTTTGTTTGCCTATTATACATTCAACATCAATAAATATAAAAAGAACAATATTTTATATTTGCAATAAATACTTTTTTATTGATTAAATGTCTCGAAAAAGCAATTACGTCATTTAATCCTTAGGATGCCTAGTCTAACAATCTCTCACTTGCTCTAAGTGAGTAAATATGACATATTACACATCCTCATAACCTGTACATGCTTCTAAAGGTCCTCATAGTAGTGTCTATAAACTAGGTGCCCTAAAGATTAAATGATGCAATTGTTTTTAAGACATTTAATCAATAAGGAGTTTAATATTTATTTCATATATCATAAATGTCATCTTTATATTCATTTATGTTGAATGTATGATAAATAGACAAAAGTCTAAGACTGTCAATCTAAACCTTTATGACCATGCATATGTTAGACAGATCATACAAAAGAAATGAAACTTAAAGTGATAGTCTAAATATAAAAAGTCTGCAATTGAGGGAATAAAGTTGGATACTTTATTTATGTTAAATTATTATGTCATCCACGTCCCTAATAGAAGATGACTTGTCTTGGATATTGGAGTGAAACTCCAAGAGTAGAGACATTGATATATTGTTATTGATGATGATATATTAGATTGAGACTAAAGATGAATTGATTTAGTTGATAATTTTGTTTTAGACAATCATATGTATTACATCTTAGTCTTGAAATGAATCAATAGGCGTATATTCTTGACTTGTGTCTTTTGATATACTAAAGTGTGATATCCTAAATTAATTAAAGGTATGTTAGAGACATGACTCATAAATGATGTAAACTCCTTATTCATAGATATGGAATCCATAGCTCATATATAGAGTTAATGATATTCTCTTATAAGCATTATTTTGTAATTGGAAACTTGAGCGCTCAACCATTGGAATACATATGTGTAACTAAATGGTATATTATTTGTATTGATTATAAATACTAAGTATTCCAACTGTGAGATAATGGAACATAAGTTAAATGTAATGGGGAAGGTAAAATGAAATTTATTCTTAAGCTGATTATCAATATCCTATGTAAATGTTACACATTATCATATGTCATGGACGTTTAACTTATTGAAGTTTCATAATTTATATATAGTTCTAGAGTGTAGCTCTAAGCTTTTAGTTAAATAGCTTTAGAGTTGATAATTATACTATTAGAAAAAGTGTAATTGCCAAAGCATTGATAGCGTTAGAAAATATTTCAATACATACAGAAATTTGCTTTCCAACACTTTTGTAGCGTCGTTAAGTTGGATTAGCTAAATACACTTAGCAACGCGGTCAACGTGTTGCTAAATTCGATAGAAGTTAGTGTCAGCATTTTGGAGTTAGGAAGTTCTATTTAAAAAAGGGTGTCACACACAGATTTTGTAACAATTTGCTGACGCCATTAGATGTTGATAGTTTTATAAATAAAAACTTGCACACGTCCATCCAACGTTGGTAAGTTTTGTAAAAATTGAAATTGCCCATGCCACTTGTTGTTGGCAACTTTTGATTTTTGAAACATTCTTTTAATTATTTTTAAAACTGAATATTGGTTTAATTAACATTCCAAACTATGATTATTATTTTAAATATAAATTAATAATAAATCACAAAAATAGTAATAAACATGTGATAAGCAAAACTAATTAATAATAAAATACATCACATGATAATTTCAAGCATATTATCAACATCCACACTAGTATATGAGAGCATAAGCCTAAAATATAAATCCATACATAAAAATTAAAGGTTTAAACTATGTCTAATAATGTGGGCCTTAGGTAGCAGGGTGTGATAAGCGTCGTCGTCATCGTCGTCGTCATCACTATCATCATCATCTTGCTGCAAATGGTGTTGTGGTGGCAATGGTGGAGGAAATAAAATATTCGGATCAAATTGAGGAAAGTACATGCCAGGAAATTGCATTTTTAGTTGAGCGGTTAATTGTTGAATGTAGGACGTATATGCAGCAAGTTGGTTCTGATATATGCAAATTTGGCTCTC
This sequence comes from Artocarpus hirsutus, assembly GCA_946598075.1. Classification (NCBI taxonomy): domain Eukaryota; kingdom Viridiplantae; phylum Streptophyta; class Magnoliopsida; order Rosales; family Moraceae; genus Artocarpus; species Artocarpus hirsutus. The sequence goes on along the minus strand of CAMOHE010051718.1, from coordinate 3,286 downwards.
ACAAAATGCGACCTTTTTCTTCAACTCAACCATTTCATTATTCTCAGATTGCCCACCACAAAAACTAGAAGATCTCTCACAAAATGTGACCTTTTTCTTCAACTCAAACTTTTCATTATTCTCAAATTGCCCACCACAAGAACTAGAAGATCCTTTCAAAACATTGCCGCTCCCTTTTATGTATCCTAGATGAGGCTTGCATACCTTTTGAATTATCTCCTCTTCTATAAGAGGTTTTACATTAAAAGGCTACTAGGACTGCAAATCTTTAAGTACTAACATATCATTCCAAAAAAGGGTTATAGTTTGAAAAACACTTGCACATAACTTGTTTGATTTACAAAAGGGGCAAGGCTATTAATTAAATTTAATCACCCACAAATTCTTGCTCTACTCGTGAGTCATACCGTTGTTTTGCTTTGTGACTGGTATCATTCAATAATATTCAATATCACCTACAAATAGGGTGGCCTCAACCTGTAGCAATATTTTTAATTAGAATGATATATATATATATATATATATGTAAAATTAAATTTATACGACTAATTGGAAGATTTAAATACCAATTCTACACGATGTGCAACATGGGATTTCGTGTAACACCTCGAAATAATTAAGTGTTATTAGTTTATAAAATGGTGGATTAGTATGCCATAAAGAATATTTTAAACTTAATTTGATCATTTTGTGAAATTTTTAAATTAATGATATTTTTTATTATTTTAATGATTTTTAGTTACTCTTAATTATTTTTGTTTATTACTTTAAATTTTAAAACAAAACAATTTGTCAAATGCCAACCACGTCCTTTTTCAAAATTGTGGGTGATACATAGTTTATTTTGTTGGCTTTGCTTCTCTCTCTCTTTGTTTATTTAAACTCTCTCTCTCTCTCTCTCTCTCACGTTCACTCTCTCACTCCCTCTCTCACTCGTCTTTTTCTCTCTCTCTGCCTCTCCCTCTCTCTTAATTTCTTTCAAAATTCTTGAATCAAAAATCAATCTCAAGCTTGGGGTTAGTGGATTGAAGGCTCAGGAGCATGATTGGCCAATCGAAAACAAGATTTAAAGCTTCAATTCGAGGTTAGTTTCAAAATTTCAAAACTTTTCTAAATTTTTTAACTTTACGGTGTTTTGAAATTTAAACTTTTCTAAGCTTAGAAAACCCTTGATCTAAGTTACAGAAACTTAGAGCAACTAGAATCTAAGCTTTGTTTGATCAAAAACAGATTTGAATCGAGATTTTCTATTTTTCTTTATTTTTCTCTATTTTTGGATTAATTCAAAATTTTGCACAAATCTTGTTTAAATTGGTTCAAAAGAGTTTTATGATGTTTTTCTATAATTTAAATATGATTCCCATGCCTGAGAACTGATAAAAATAGGTTAGAATGAAGATTTGGGCTCGGGAGGCCGAGAACCCATGCTAAAAAATTTTGAAATTTTTCCAGTTCAGTAGGCCGAACTTCATGTTCGGCAGGCCAGATTTAAGGGTTCGGCCCGCCGGATTCATATGTCCTGCAGGTCGAACTTGGAAAAGTTCAACTGGCCGAACCAAGGTGTCCGGTAGGCAAACCGACATAGTGGAATTTTGTGATTTTTCTCCTATTTTCACCATTTTGAACCCTAATTTAGATTTTAACAATATAATATGATTTTATAAACTCAAATGGCACACTAGGACACCATGGGACAATTTAATGACATAGGATGTTTTAAGTTAGATACTGATAGACTCGGTTTGTATATTTAGGGTTGTTTGAGATTCCACAGAGCTAACGTATAGGGGGTCGAGACTGTGGTGTGGGACATCAGTGCGAGTAATGAGGTAGGACTTCTACCCCTCTTTCTTAGTAACCTTGTCTTTTAAGGGATTTTGATCTCAAAAGGAATTTTATCAAAATGTTTTCAATAAATGGTGCAACGTTTTTAAATGTCTTAAAAAAAAAGGGCTTTTGGCCAAACAATGATTTCTTTCAAAAATGATTTTCTTCAAGAGGATTTCCTACAAAATGACTTTCTTTAGAATGAATTTTAAGGCATGGTTTAGATAAACTCCTTAACAATTTTCATTACTTATCAAGAATTGCATGTAACGCCCCCTTTTCGGACGTCACAAATGTCGTTACTTTCGTTTTGTAATATTTTTATTTATAAGATAAACTATTTAATTAAAAAGGTAATTTGAAAACATAACCTAGGATCCATGCATTTTATATATATATATATATATATATATACATCAATGTATAATTTATATTGCTCAATTATAAACACACATTAAATAGTTTATCAATATCAAAGTAAACTAAATAAACTTTTAAAAACATCTTTAAAATCCATATACACAGTTCGGCAGGCCGAAGCTGTTTGGCAGTCTGAAGGTCAACCTTCGGCAGGCCGCCCGAGGCTCTACAAAAAGGGGTTTAAGTCAATCGGCAGGCCTATTAAAGTTCTTCGGCAGTCCGACCAGTAACAGTCGGTAGGCTGAACGATTAAAAGAAAATTTATTTAAATACAGTTTTAATGCGGAAGAAAATTTATAAAATAATAAAGTTAAAGTGTTCTAGTTCAAATCTAAAAAGTCCATCAAATTAAATACTCAAATTTGTAAAACTTAATTTAAATAAAATAAAATCATTCTTTGGCACTCTTCCATTTGCAATTCATCTTGCTTAGCTCACACGCCCCTCAGTGTCCTTCACCTAATCCATAAGTCTCTTACCCTTATCTGCAACACGATGTAAACTTGAATAAGCAAACGCTTAGTAAGTACATTTGTAAATCTCACAACTTAAAACTTTTTATGAACATCATCATCATCATCATTATCATCATCATAATTGTGCACTAGGCACATTTTCATAGGAACATATCTTTCATTACATTGTTCATATTAAAACTTTATTCATTTCATCTTAAGGGCCCATGTGTTGCACCATAACATCATCATCATAGGCGCGCCGTCATGAGAGGAGAGGGGTAGCTAATCCCAAACCAAACATGACATCATATCATATCATATCATAACTTAACATCATCATTGGGTGTGCAACACTTATTTAGGTGATACATATATACATATTTATACTTTCATGCTTTGAAAAACATTATCATCAAAACATGCATAAACTTTCATAATAATACTTCATGTAAAATCATCATGAGAAATCATCATAAAACCATCATGAACATATAATTCAAACTTTTCATAAACTCATCATGTTGCAGGTAAGAATGTACTTACCTTAATAAGCTTACTTAACCTTAACTTGTAGGTGACGA
>CAMOHE010051717.1:31625-42127 GCA_946598075.1 Artocarpus hirsutus | reverse complement strand
TTTTTAGTAAAAACCGTCGTGAAATGTCCCACATGTTTGAAATTTTTAGTATCCCTCCAAAATTTAATCCCACGCCAACGACATGGCTTTCCCTATTTATTTGAAATTTCTCTAACTCAAACCCATTAACTCTCAAAACCCCTTTCTCTCTCTAACTCCTCTCCCACGACCTAGCCACCGATGAACCCAACCCCCATGGCATTCCACCGACTTTGACATTCCTCATCACTCTCTCCATGACCACCTAACAAACTCGATGCCATTCGCCACCGTTCATCCTCATCCCTTGACATTCTACCGACTCTACAATCGTTCGACTCGTCCTTTGTCGTTCCACCAACTCCATCGCCTTTGGTAAATTTCAAACCATTACTTTTAATTTTAGTATTATTGTTAGTTCTAAACTTAGAATTATTTGGTTATTTTAGTGTTATTTGCCTTTAGTTTTAGTTTTAATATTAGTTATATTAATTGTTTTTTTATCATTTAGTATGTGTTACTTGTATTTGGTGTTTAAAAGAACTTTAAACAACATTTAGCATTTTGTTGTGAGAATAGGTTACTTTTTATGTGTTTGTAATGCCTAAGTATTATTGTGATACCCACCACATGTTTGGAGATTTTTGGAGATTTTTTTTTTTTGGAATACAAATTTTTCACGACGGTTCACATGTTTGGATATTTTTGGAGATTTTTTTTTTAGGGGAATGTCAATTTTTCACGACGGTTTTTTAAAAAACCATCGTGAAAAATTGCCATTCCACAACGGTTTCTTGAAAAACCATCATGGAATCCTTAGTATTCCACTACGGCTTTTTGAAAAACTGTCGTGGAATGCCAATTTTTACGACAGTTTTTCAAAAAACCGTTGTAGAAATTTACTATATTACAACCCCTTCCCATGCCAATTTTTATATTATTCGATGGTAAAAAACCGTCGTGAAAACTCAATGTCGTACCACGACTGAAGTTTTCACGACGGTTTTTTAACCGTCGTGTGGAATCTACAATTTGTAGTAGTGAAAAGAAATACAGGCAAAATCAAAATGCATGATTCCATTTATGCTCAATTATGAAGTCTATTATAAGCATCTTATAAACATTTATTTCTTACTTTAACTTTTTATTTTTGTTCCTTAACTATCCTAATCTTATAAACTTTAGTGTATGTACCAACATCACTAATCATGATATCATAAACATGATGTTTCCCTTGTGGAAGACCTGAGACCATAGAACACTGAGGTCATAACTTTAACATTACTTGTGTACCTCTCATCAAGGAGGTTACAACTTTAACTTCACTTTCAATACCTCACAATAAGGAGGCTGGTACAACACTTTTTTTTTTTTTATCTTTAGTTTACCTTCTTTTTAACTTTAGTGAGCATATCAAATGTAATCACATCATAGGCAAACACATTTGCAAAGCATAACTTACACTGTAAAACTTATTGCATAACAAATGCAACATAAAAGTTATAACTTAAATTGTAAAACATTATGCACTAACAAAATGCAAACATACTTTAAACATAATTATTGCAAATACATTGCAACCTTTTACTTAATCTTTAAAACTTCAAACATAACTAGTGAAAACATACTTTAAACATTTGCAAACACATTCGCAAACATATAAAATGCATTTGAAAATCATTTACTTCATGCAGTAGGTGAGGCTTGAAACTTACTTGTCTATAGTTCTGACGTTCCCATTTCCTTCATTTTCCTTTCATTAGTCATCTTATGTGTCCTGATCATACTACACCTGACTTATTAGCTAACTTTTTTTTATTATCAATCTATTTGATTGATAACATAACTTAAACATTAAACATTAAACATTCATTCCTTTTAATTAACTTGGTACCCTATTGGTTAATATTTTCCTTTACTTTGTACCCTATTGTTTTTAACTTTGTAACCCATCAAGTTACCTTACCTTTCTCTTTAGTTAACTTTCTAAACCATTGGTTTATCTTGTTCTTAACTTTGTAACCCAACAGGTTACTTTTCCCTTCACTTAATTTTGTAACCCATCGGGTTACATTTCCCTTAACCTTGTAACCCACAAGATTACTTTCTTTTACTTAACTTTAATGTTCCTTAATTAGTTTTATCATCTTTCTTGATGGTTTTGTTACCTAACATGTTACGGAAGAATCTCCGTCTAAGAGCATTTTGCTAACTCACAGGGTTCAACTCCGTTTAGCCATTAATGACATTTTTACCCTTAACGGGTTTTTCGTCAATTTCGTAACTTTATTAAACTCATTGCTTAACTTTACCGTTTCATTACTTACGCGTCATAGAAAAATTCCCTCTAAGAGCATTTTCCAACATCGGGCGTTTCAAGTCCATTTTGGCCATTTTCACAAAATAAACATTTTGCCCTTGATGGGTCTTTAAAAACTTTTGGAACCCATTAAAACATAACTTTTATTTCTTTGTGTCTCATAACATTGTAGAAAACAAAAACAATAATTTTCTTTTCAATTAAATCTGCTTTGTCAAAACTTTATAGCTTTAAACCATAATATGAAAATCGTGACATTTTTGCCCTTAACGTTTTTCTTTCATTCTTTCCTTGACTAAACTTTGAATCCTTTAAAAACATAATCCTTGTGGTTACTCATTGCACATAGAAATGCAGGAACCTAATGTTCCTTGGTGAAAACCCAGTTTTCACATAATTTTATGGTTTTGGCCCAAAACCCAAAGATCAGTACATTTTTGCCCCTAGAACCAAAAACGATCGTTTTATACCAAAACATTTAGTTTTTTACAAAGAATAAAAGTTTCAAAAGCTCCTTGGTCAAATTCTAAATATTTCATAATGTTTCGATTTCATAAAATTTTGTGGTCAAAATTTCTTAAAATTCGTAACTCATCAACCGCATAGGATTTTGACAAACTGTCTATGCTGTTTTAACAGTTTTGATGAGTTCTACAAATTTTATGATTTAAATTTTCTTAAATTCCAATGTTAAGGTGGACTTTTAGGCTAATTTTCAAATTTGCTGAACTTTAGCAAAACTTTGCAATTTAGTTCTTTCGGAGTTTTACAAAACTTTATTTACAAAAGTTGTTTCCCTCACTGTGTTGACAGATCCTATGGCATATTTCGGACATAAATTGGCCTCTAAGGCCTTCAAAACCCTATTCCTTTATTTGAACTTTACAAATTTTAACAATTTTCTTTTTTTTCTTACCACAAAACCTTGCTTTCTTTCTTCTATCATCATCAATATAAAGCATAAAGGAATCATCCCATAATGTCCATATTACATGCCATAGCTCAAAACATACATCAAACACATAGTATGTATAAAAGCATATACTTTAGCTTAACTTCAAGGACTAGAATTTTACCTAATTCTTGCTAGGTGCTTGTCCTTTCTTTCCCTGCTTAAAACCCTTCAAAGTCCCCTTGACAACAATCTATAATATAACCCATGAAAACCCCATCCAATTCATGAGCCAAACCCAGTGAAAAACATAAAAACCCATTATAAAAGTTTAGATTTTTACCTCCACAATTGCTTGTCCTTGATTGTCCACACTAAGACTTGCTTCAAACATGATTTGGAGGCTTGGTAATCATCAAAATTTTGAGTGAGAGAGACATAGAGGAGGGGTGGTTTTCTTTGGGAGGAAATGGGAAAAATTTATAAAACCAAACTTTTTAAATTTTCAACAAATCCGTGTCTATTTATAGACATCACTCTAGGGGCTTGTTTGTGAAGAAAAAAATTGCCCCAAACATGTGGCACAACCTCCACCCTTGGAGTGTCCCCCCATTTTTATTTTCTTTTTTTTTTCTTCCTTTTTTGGTGACTAACCATGCTTTGTCACCCTTAAGCATCATTAAGGGTAAAAGCGGCAAGATTGGATTTGGCCACGACAAGAGGGTGTGGTGGCAATTTCTCATCCATTCGGCTATCCCATAGTGGGTCCCATATTTTTACACAATCTGAATTTATACTAACAGTATTTTTTCTATACCATCGATATTATTTTCTATACTGTTACGGGCTTACACAGCATTCCTTACTCATCCATATCTTTTAAACAGTATTATTTCTATACTGCCTTTACTTTAAACAGTCCAAGTTTTATACTGCTTAATCTTAAATAATCCAATTCCAACATTGCTTTACTTTTTCAGTGTAATTTTTCATACTGCATAACTTTATCAGTATACTTTCTTACTGCATTATTCTAATAGTGTATAATTTTTCATATTATTATACTATATTTTTCATAAACTGTATTTTTATCTTAACATTTGTTGCAACATATTTCGCAACAATTAAGCTTTCCAGCTTATTTCTATATCCTTCCTTCTTTATTTAAGATAATGGCATGTTTTTACCCTTAAAAATCCCCTTTTTGCGTTTATAGAATTTATCATAAAAATTAGATTAAACAATAATCCTTAAGTTATTGCATTTCTAATGTACTAGAAATGCTCGGGTGTTAAATCTACTATCCTTAAAAATTTTCGTCCTCAAAGATTAGAACTTTCATGGGTAGTTCATTCTCTTATCCTCTTCTTATTTCCATATTGCTCCCTCTACCTATATTTTTATCATAAAAACCTTAACAAGAGGTGTGCTCTTATTTCCTATCATTCTTTCTATTCTTAACATACTTTGTTGCATTATTACTTTCTTAACAAAAACTAAGCCTCCAACTTGGAACTACATAAACCTTACATTATTTCATTGATGTATTTCATTAAATCATAAAACTACACTTCTGCTGCGCAACTCTGATCTATCAACGTTCGAGCTCAGTTTTTATTTATTCAAAGGTTTAGCATTTTAGCATTCTACCAATGAATGCGATTCTTGAAATTAGAGTTCATTTTCATTCAAATCGCATCATGCTTATCAAAAGATTAGGGTCATCCGTCCATAAAATCCATGATTTTCTAGTCCTATGTCAATTCTAGAATGACATTTTTCTGTAATTCCTTCATAATGTATAAATCTCCAACTTCCATTCTCTAGCTTGTGAGGTTTTTGCTGACAGATTTGGCATCATTATTTTGATCATGATTCCCATCCGAGCAATTACCAGCTTATTAGCCTGTCTTAGTTCAGCTACAAAATGCTTTAGCTCGAAAGGTTCGCATAGGTAGTCATCTAATATGTAGTTACTCTCAGGCACTCTTGTTTCATATGGCACTGAAAAGCACCTTTCAACCTCCATTATTCCATTATCTTCATCTACTTTTCCTCGTTACACATGTAACCAATACCAAATGTCTTCTAACATAGCAAAATTTGCTCCAACGAAAAACATCATTGAGCACAAGAACATCATAACGTGTCATGAGCTCATCTTCTTGATTTTTGAGCAATCAGGCCATCTATTGACGATCATTGACTATGTTTGATCATCATTGACTTGATACCGCTGATGGACAATGAAAACTATTTACTTGCGGAAGCATTATAACATATAGCATTACGTTCATCCTTTAAGCTTTGTGTTCTCGTTGCTCATTTGGAAGTGCCGACATCAAAGCTATGTCCGACATAAACACATAATCGTTAAATACTAACCTTTCTTCTTACTTAACTTAACTTACTTACTTGAGCTCTAGTGTAGCGGACATATGACAACGTGAGATGGGATGGCAGGATACTGCTCTGATACCACCTGTGATGACTTGCCATTTTGGGCAGTCATTGAACTTTTTTTTTACATCATTACTTAAACATTAACTTACTTACTTAGTAAGAAATCACTAGAAAATTTTTTTTCTTATCATCATCCTTTAAAACGTTCTTTAGAACTGTTACGACTTCTGTCATCATTTAAGTTGAGGCCTTACTCAACTCTTATCTTTAAAACCATTTCATATCGTTTCTTAAAAACATAATAAGAAACATTAACTAGAATCATATCTTAAAAATTAACTTTAAAATTATATAAAACATTTCGTAAAATATATCTTAAAACTTTAAAAATATTTCTTAAAACTTTGACTTTCTTGAACTTTAAAAACACTAAATCAAATAGTGGGAAAACCATTTCCTTGAGTAGCAGAAGCATAGTATAGTGGTATCCATACCCAAATCTTCGCATCTGTCCTCTACAAAACCAAGCTCTTTAAACAAGTCTTACTGGTTACCCATAGGACTACCCACAGCATGAAGGAACTCTTAATGAGCTTTCGCTTAGTAAGTTTGAACATAATCTTACAAATAATTAAAACATGCTTTAAAAGCTTGTCTCTTAAAAAAAATTTTCTTAAAATGTTTTTCAAAAAATTTTGAATAAAACATTTCTTATACGTTTTTCCTAAAATGTCCTTCATAAACTATTTCTTGTAACATAAAAATATTTTTCATAAACATTTAGCGTAAAACATTTCTTAGAATGTTTTTCATAACATACAAACATTTCATAAAAAGGAATACATGCAAAATCAAAATGCATGATTCCATTTATGCTCAACTATGAAGTTCTATTGCAACCATCTTATAAACATTTATTTCTTACTTTAACTTTTTATCTTTGTGCCTTAATTATCCTTATTTTGTAAACTTTAGTGTTCATGCCAACATCACTAATTATAAGATCATAAACATGACGCTTCCTTTGTGAAAGACTTGAGACCACTGAACACTGAAGTCATAACTTTAACTTTACTTGTGTACTTCTCATCAAGGAGGTCACAACTTTAACTTTACTTTCAATACCTTACAATAAGGAGGCTGGTACAACACTTTTTTTTATCTTTATTTTACCTTCTTTTTAACTTTAGTAAGCATATCAAATGCAATCACATCATATGCAAACACATTTGTAAGTCATAACTTGTACTGTAAAACTTATTGCATAACAAATGCAACATAAAAGTTATAACTTAAACTATAAAACATTATGCATTAACAAAATACAAACATACTTTAAACATAATTATTGCAAATATATTGCAAACTTTTACTTAATCTTTAAAACTTCATGCATAACTAGAGAAAACATAGTTTAAAAACAACTTGTATAACATTTGCAAACATATAAAATGCATTTGAAAATCATTTACTTCATGCTGTAGGTGAGGTTTGAAACATACATGTCTATAGCTCTAACATTCTTGTTTCCTTCCTTTTCCTTTCATTATTTAGCTTCTATATCCAGATCATACAATACCCGACTTATTAGCTAGCTTTTCTTATTATCAATCTACTCGATTGATAACATAACTTAAACATTAAACATTCATTCCTTTTTAATTAACTTGGTACCCTATAGGTTTACCTTTCTTTTACTTTGTTCCCCGTTGTTTTTAACTATGTAACCTATCAGGTTACCTTACCTTTCTCTTTAGTTAACTTTATAAACCATTGGTTTATCCTGTTCTTAACTTTGTAACCCACCAGATTACTTTTCCCTTCACTTAATTTTGTAACCCATCGAGTTACTTTTCCCTAAATGTTGTAACCCATCAGGTTACTTTCTTTTACTTAACTTTAATGTTCCTTAATTAGTTTTATCATCTTTCTTGACAGGTTAGTTACCTAATGTATTACGGAAAAATCTCCGTCTAAGAGTGTTTTCCTAATTCGAATCAACTTCGTTTAGCCGTTTCCTTAAAAATGACATTTTTACCTTCAACAGGTCTTTTGTTAATTTTGTAACTTTATTAAACTCATTGCTTAACTTTACCGTTTCATTACTTACATATCATAGAAAAATTCCCACTAGGGCTGTTTCCAACATCGGGCATTTCAGGTCCATTTTAGCCATTTTCGCAAAATGAACATTTTGCCTTTAACGGGTCTTTAAAAACTTTCAAAACCTATTAAAACATAACTTTCATTTCTTTATGTCTTATGACATTATAGAAAACAAAAACAATGGTTTTCTTTTTAATTAAACCTGTTTTGTCAAAACTTTACAGTTTTGACCTGTAATATGAAAATCATGACATTTTTGCCCATAACGTTTTTCTTTCATTCTTTCTTTGACTAAACTTTGAATCCTTTTAAAACATAATCCTTGTGGTTACTCACTGCCCACAAAAAATGCAAGAACCTAATGTTCCTTGGTGAAACCCAGTTTTCACATAATTTTATGGTTTTTGCTTGAAACACAAAAATCTTTACACTTTTTCCACCAGAACCAACAATGACCATTTTGCACCAATATGTTTAGTTTTTTTGCAAGGAATAAAACTTTCAAAAGCTCCTTGGTCAAATTCTAAACATTTTATAATGTTTCCATTTCATGAAATTTTGTGCTCAAAATTTTGTAAAATTCATAACTCATCAACCGTATAGGATTTTGACAAACTGTTCATGTTATTCTAGCAGTTTCGAAGAGTTCCACAACTTTTGTGTTTTAACTTTTCTTAAATTTCAATGTTAAGGTAGACTTTTTGGCTATTTTCAAATCTGTAGAACTTTAGCAAAACTTTACAATTTAGTCTTTTTAGAATTTTACAAAACATTATTTACAAAAGTTGTTTCCCTCACTGTGTTGGCATCTCCTATATCATATTTGAGACATAAATTTTCCTCTAAGGCCCTCGAAACCCTATTCCTTTGATACTGTTTGAACTCTACAAAGTTTAACAATTTTCTATTTTTTTTACCTCAAAACCCTTACTTTCTTTCTTTCTATCATCATCATCATCAATATAAAGCATAAAGTAATCATCCCATGATGTCCATATTACATGCCATAGCTTAAACCATACATCAAACACATGATATGCATAAAAACATAAACTTTAGCTTAACTTTAAGGACTAGAATTTTACATAATCCTTGCTAGGTGCTTGTCATTTCTTTTCCTTACTTGAAACCCTTCAAAGTCCCATTGACAACAATCTATAACATAACCCATGAAGACCCCATCCAATTCATGAGCCAAACCTAATGAAAAACATGAAAACCCATTATAAAAGTTTGGATTTTTACCTCCCTAATTGCTTGTCCTTGATTATCCACACTTAAACTTGCTTCAAACATGATTTGGAGGCTTGAAAATCATCAAAATTTTGAGTGAAAGAGACATAGGGGAGTGGCAGATTTTTTTGGGTGGAAATGGGAAAAATTTATAAAATTAAACTTTTAAAATTTTTAACAAGTCCTTGTCTATTTATAGACATCACACTAGGGACTTATTTGCAAAGGAAAAATTACCAAAAACATGTGGCACAATCTCCACCATTGGAGTGTCCCACCATATTTCTTTTCTTTTCTTTTTTCTTCCTTTTTTGGTGACTCACCATGCTTAGTCACCCTTAAGCATCATTAAGGGTAAAAGTGACAAGATTGGATTTGGCCAGATCAAGGGGCATGTCGTGGCAATGTCTCATCCATTCGGATGTCCCATGGTGGGTCCCACATTTTTACATGGTTTGAATTTATACTGACAGTATTTTTTCTATACTATTGGTATTCTTTTCTATACTATAACAGGCTTACATAGCATTCCTTACTCATCCATATCTTTCAAACAGTATTATTCCTATACTACTTTTACTTTGAACAATCCAATTTTTGAATTGCTTAACCTAAATAGTCTAATTCCTACACTGCTTTACTTTTACAGTGTAATTTTTCATATTGCATAACTTTATCAGTGTACTTTCTTACACTGCATTATTCTAATACTATCTAATTTTTCATATTATTATACAGTATTTTTCTTAAACTGTATTCTTGTCTTAGTATTTATTGCAACACATTTCACAACAATTAAGCTTTCTACGCTATTTCCATATCCTTCTTCTTTATTTAAGACTATGGCATAATTTTTACCCTTAAAAATCCCGTTTTTGCTTTTATGAAATTTATCATAAAAATTAAATTAAACAATTATCCTTAAGTCATTGCATTTCTAGTGTACTAGAAATGCTCGTGTGTTACAAGCCCAATGCTAGAAAATGCCATTTTTTGGCCCACCTGATATATCAGCACTTATGGCCCACCTGTTGTGCCATGTCACCTACCAGACTAGCCTCAGCAGCTCACCCAAGTAAGCCATGCCATGAAGCCATGTGAACTCCTACCATGGGAAACAAATTGTCCCTCAATCATGGCAAGTCAAAGGGAAACCTATTTTCAATCTACTGAATACTGAAGCTTGGGAGTGATTTTTAAAAGAAAAATTTGAGAGAAATAGAGAGAGAGAAGAGAGACAGAGAGGGAGAGTGAGAGAACGAGAGGGAGAGCGAGTGATAGAGAGTGATTGAGAATGAGAGGGAGAGAAAGATAAATAGAGGGAGAGAAGGACAATTTGGCTGCACAAAAACTGTGTAGCAGCACACTGATTTCAAATAGGGACCTATTTGGTATTTGTCAAATTGTTTCTTTTCAAAATCTAAAATAACAATTAAAAGTAATTTTAGGAAATTTTAAAAATCATTAAAATAATAAAAAACAACATTAATTTAGAAATTTCCATAAAATAATCAAATTAAGTTTAAAATATTCATTATGGCATTTGAAGATCCTGTTTGCCAAATCACA
>CAMOHE010051717.1:0-31605 GCA_946598075.1 Artocarpus hirsutus | reverse complement strand
AGTCTAATTCCTACACTGCTTTACTTTTACAGTGTAATTTTTCATATTATATAACTTTAACAGTGTACTTTCTTACACTGCATTATTCTAATACTATCTAATTTTTCATATTATTATACAGTATTTTTCTTAAACTGTATTCTTGTCTTAGTATTTATTGCAACACATTTCGCAACAATTAAGCTTTCTACCTTATTTTCATATCCTTCTTCTTTATTTAAGACTATGGCATGATTTTTACCCTTAAAAATCCTGTTTTTGCTTTTATGGAATTTATCATAAAAATTAAATTAAACAATTATCCTTAAGTCATTGCATTTCTAGTGTACTAGAAATGCTCGTGTGTTACAAGCCCAATGCTAGGAAATGCCATTTTTTGGCCCACCTGATATATCAGCACTTATGGCCCACCTGTTGTGCCATGTCACCTACCAGACTAGCCTCAGCAGCTCACCCAAGTAAGCCATGCCATGGAGCCATGTGAACTCCTACCACAGGAAACAAATTGTCCCTCAATCATGGCAAGTCAAAGGGAAACCTGTTAGGATTGGTGTCCTAAGAAATAAATTCTTTGATTGTATTTATAACATTTTGGTGAAATACTTAATAATGGTCCTTATATGACTTTATAACAATGATTGTATATTTGCAAACATATGATCCATGACTATTAAAACCAATCTTAGAATCAGGCATATATGAAATTTATATACAGAAAGATTCGATTTAGAGATTAATAGCTAGTCTGAATTATATAGTCCGCAGTCCAGGTATAGAGTCAGGCACTTTATATATGATAAGGATATAATGTGGATCTACGTTAATTAGATAGGCGGCTTATCTTAGTCGTCGAAACAGATTGAGTCCATGGTAGACCTAATAGTGGTCATACACTAGACTAGACCTAAAGTTGAATTAGTTTATAATAATTTCGTTTAACTAAAATCAATTTACTTTGATAATCATTTATATGATATCTTAATACTTTGATAGTTAGTTAAGTGATATCCTTTGATAAATCAATTCACTTGGATCATCATTTATGTGATATCTTAATCCTAAAGTGGATTCATGACTTCATGTTTTGTTATGCCAAAGGTAGGAGTTTCGATGAACAAAGGCTCCATTATCAATATGTTAGAGATACAACCTATATTAGATGAGAGCATAATCTATAGACACGAAATCCATAGCTCTCTAACAAAGAGCCAATGTTATCATTTCAAAGGCATCATTCAAGTATTGGAAAATATATCGAGGCCTCGGTCATCTAGGTACATATGGTAATCGGATAATATTCCTTTTATATGTTATGATATTCCTTTTATATGTCTTATAAAAGGAATGAATTTTCCAATAGTGATATAATAGAACTTTAAGATAAAATAATTGGAAGGTAAAACGAAATTAAGTTCTTCATCCTACTATGGGTAATCTATTAGGATACACATAACATGAGAGGTCATGAACAAGACTTATATTTTAAGAGTCTCGTGATTCGGTATATCATTAAGAGCACTGCTTTGAATCTATAGTGGAGTGACACTAAAGTTAATAAATAAATAGATAATGAATCAGGGATTAATTTACATGTTATTATTAAAGCTAGGTAATATATGTCCATCGAGTCCTAATGCAAGCTCACAAATTCCTTTATAACAGATCGTGTAAATATAGATTACTATAGGTAAGATAGAAGTATACACATGTCAGGCTATCGAGCTTGATAGGATGTGGGGGCCTTAGGTTGGTTGGACTGCTAGTGGGCACAAGCCCACTAGGAGATGGCGCCTATGTTTGCATTATTTGGAAAAATAAATTATTTAATTAATTATGAAAACATAATTATTCAAATGGGTAATTGGGATTTTGGATAATCAATTGTTTAAATTTGTTTTTGAATAACTAATTTAGCTCTTAGTTGAATTTGAATTGTGGATAAAGGATAATTATTCACAATTATTTAAATTAGATAATTATTTTAAATGATAGAATTCTAATTTAAATTGAATTGTTTGAATTAAAGTTATGCTAGATGATGCCGATAATCACAAATCCTTACATTATGATCAGTTGAAATTTTAGAGGTAATGCTCATATCAATGGTGTCAATTGTATAGGATAAAAGAGAGAAATTTTATCTTCTAATCCTAATGGAGTTTTGACTCATTCTACTATTTTTATAAATAAAGACCTAGGGTCTTCATTTATTCTAAGACTGCCTAAGTGTAAATTAGAGAGAAGAGCTTTGATTGCTCATTTTTAGTAATCCTAGTTCCTAAGCACTATAGTAGTTGGAAATAGTATAGTTATGGTAGAGATTTGCTGAATTGTGCCCACACACACAACGAAAAAGATTAAGCCCTTACAATAAGAGTGTGAATATTTCTCACAAGGAATTCTATCACATCCTTATAACCAGAGTTAGTCATTGGAGTTTCTTTGTCCTTTCCCTTTGATAGACAATGAAAGTGTCATTTCATCTCGACTAATCCATACTTTTTGTTTAGTATCATAGCAATCTTGCTAACAATAGTCCTTACCCTTCATGTTGTTGTGCTAGTTTCCCTGCGAGGAAGAAAGAAAGCATTTTTCTTTTAATATGATCAAGCTAGGTCAATCAAGTGATTTTAAGCTAGCTGCAAATTTCCTTGTGAGACACAATGCCTATACAAGGTTTCCTAAATCGATAAATAACATTAAAGATTTGATAGTAGAGATTTGTTCTTGAAGAACTGTTCAGGAAAAAATGTTGTTTTTGGTCTCTAACTAGTACGTTAAATTAGATTTAATTTATTATTTATAACATCATAGGTTAATTTTCTAGGCGTTTAATTAAAATTTTTAAAATTCTACTACGTCACCTAACCAATTTTTCCAACAAAACCCATCCCAAGGTTTGATCCTTACCTAAAATGGCAAGGCAAAACTCCCTCCTTTTGGACACTCTTATGGTAGGTCACTCGAAGTGGCACTCCTAGGTTGGCTAGCCATTAATGCACCTAATAAATCCAAGCCCATGTTGAAGTTCAAAATTCAAACTTGGAAGGAAAATCTCTCACGATAGGAAGTTGCCACTTATGGCTGCTCTCATAGAACCAGACTTAGAGTCTTCCCCAACAAAATGTGCAAAATGGAAGGCTCTTAACCGAACCGAACTCCCATTTTCCTCAATAAATACCCTTCTTCACCACCCTTAGAAACGCTAATGCAACCTGTTCCACTTAGACCACCAAGGCCAAGTTAAATTAAGCTCCATATCCACCATCCTCTCCATCATCATCTCCACCTCAAAACCTCCATAGCCACCATTCCCTCTAAACTAAACCACAACATCACTACCACAAACCAGTATCAAACTGCCATAAAGCATCCATAAACCTCATCTATGACCTCAATACCATCTAGGGATAGCAGTCCCATGACCCAAGTCCACCATCTTTGCTTACCAAAAAATTCAAAGTTTCATATTTTTTGACAAGCTCTAAGAATGTTCAAGACCCATGCTTTACCTTATTTGAACAAGAAGGTAACATTGAACCTTAACAAAACCATGCCCTTCTATGACCTAAATGATCCCTATGACCAAAGAGAATCAAAACCACCATCAATGAGCTGCCACCTTTTCTTTCCATAAACCTTTTTCTAAGCTTTAAACTACCCACTCATTAGAAGACATCTTCCTGAGAAGCTGCTCCACCTATGGGACCACCAAACTTTATCACTTCATCAATAATTTTACATTTTGACTGAATGGACATGTTTCTATCACCAAAGATGTAGGAAACTCCTCTATAACTATTCACGTTATTGTCACACACCACTCAAACACTCGAAGGCCCTTTCGGCAAAATTCTTGTCTCCAACGGATTTAGAATCGCAACAAATATTGCCCTCAGACTTAACTTTCCTCGTGATTACTCGGGTTTAGTTGTAACCCAGCCAGCGCCAACACAATGTGAGCCTAAACAACACATTTTGGCTATCTTCAACGTCAAAACAGCCACTATAGACTCATCAACTCCTATCACCTGATGCGTTACCATTTCTGCTCCTAACAGACAGCATCTGAGCCAATCAAAGGAGGCAACGAAGTATTTATGAAGGCCCACAACAAAAGAGCCTCAATATCATCTAAACTCTAACATCATAAAATAAATAAATTGTAAACAGGTCTTAGAATTATTGAAAAACTGCAAAATAATCCCTAAATATAACGATAAATAAAAAAGTGGCAATTTGACTCCCAAAATGATGGAACTCGCCCAAAATCTTTAAGGGCTTGGACACCATGCGTTGGAATTTTGTTCAAATGGCCGTTTCTATTGAAAAGGTTCTATCATTTGTAAAAAACAGTTACTATTTTATGCTTTGGTCAAACTAGATGTTTGGAAAAGATCATACCTTTATTTCATGATGATAAAAGTGATGATGGGAGAAGGTGTGATGACCAACAAGGACATGACAAAAGAAACATAGGGGGTGTTTGCAATTGTGGGCAAGGTTGGTGTTCGCAATGGTGGTGGTTGCAATGAAAGAGAAAGACAAGGGGGTAGTCGAGCGAAGGTGGGATTTGAAATAGATTAGGAGAGAAATAAAAGAGATCCTTTTAAAGGTTTGGAGAAAAAGTGCAGTGTTTGGTGGCCATTTAAAATTTTGGAGAGAGATGGCTACCTTTCAAAATTTTTGTAGAGACGTTGAAAGGGGTGACCTTTTAAAATCTTTGAAGAAAGAGGTGAAAGATTCCACAACGGCTTTTATGAAAAATATTCATAGAAAGGTTATCTACATTATGATTCTACAACGGTTTCTAAATATTTTGTTTGTGTCGTGTTTTTAAGGACTTTAGATGACAGTTTTGCAAAGTTTTTACAAAACTGTTGTCTAAAGTCTGTCATTTAATCACAAATTTATTGTAATAGATAGTAAATTGAGATTATTTATGTCATATCATAGAACACGGTCTATTTTTTATGTATTATATTATTTTATATTAGGTTCATGGTTCTTGTCGGAGAGGTTATGAGGTTGCAAGGACCACCAAAAACAATCGTCCCTAATTTGGACAGACTAGTCATGGAGCCAAAAGTCACATTGAGAAATTGCAAATCGAAAATTTATAATGCTAATTGCTACATTTTTACCTTTCAACGAAATTCCATCTCATTTTAACTATAAATAAATAAAACTTACATAGTTGTGTACAAATACAATAACGTATTTAACATTATATGTTTGTGTTGTATGGTTTGAAAATGCACCAATAAACATTCTAACTAAATAAATTCAATTTATTTTTCTAAAAAAATCTATTTACTTATTATGTGTATATTTATGTTCTGCATATTTATATGAAATAATTTATGAAATTAGGATATACAAATCCTTTTGTCTATTTAAATGTTGTTTTCACTTTTATATAGTTACTCTCTCTTGTTGATATATCTAATTATTCTTTTTTCAATCACTTTTTTGTTTTGCACTAAGGATAACTTAAAATGTGTTTGGAATGTAGTTGGAACTTAAATACTATAGCATATAAGAACTTTACACTATAATAGTTGGAATTAATAAGTTCTAATTTTATTTGCAAACAAAACCTTAGTATTTTATATGAGTTTTTAAAATCCTTTATCATCAATTTTATTCTCCATGCTAATGTATTTGTTAGGAATTGACTGTTCTTCCACGTATCATGTGAGTGATGTATTGTATAATGATTGACATTAACACTCGCTGGTTTTGATACTTTTACTATTTTATTTGTGTTATACCTATTTTATCTAATTGAGCACTTGACTTATTCTTATTCTAAATGTTTTTCCTCTCTATAAATAATAATTTGATTGGATTTGCATTATAGTTGGTTAACAGAGTAATCTAAATGCTTAAGATTTGAGATAGTTAAATCTCTTTAGACTTGTGTGGTATTTGGCAATGTAAGTGAACCAAAACTTTTCGTTGCTACAGTGTGAAGTTCGTACATGCTATAATATCAAGAAAAAGTATACTATTGTAAAGTTCTCACATGCTATAATATTTTAAAATAAAATTAGTTCTAACCAATAGTTTCAAATACTTTATTGATATTGCTGGACATTAAAGTCCTAAAAATTGTGTTACTCTTACTATTAAAATTTTTATGAGTATTGTTTTTGAAAATAATGTAAAGACCTCCTTATTTCATAAGAAAAAAGAAAATGATCTATATATATAATATATAAAAGAGAAAGTGGTTTTCCTCTTTTCAACCAAAATGGATTGTTTTGGTTGAAAGTGTCTTTTTTTTTTTTCTCTTTCTTTTTTGGTTGCTATACGGTTTTGGTGGTAAAGAGAGACTTTGTGGGATGTGATAGGCGATAGGTGATAGGTGATGAGTGATGATTGTTATTTTGGTTTTTTTAAATGTCTTATTAAATTAACTTTTTTTTTTCTCAATTGTCCCCATTATTTTTTTCCCAAATGTTTCTCTATTTGATTTTTTTTCTTTGCCTCTACATAGACTAATAAAGGTTTTATACATTTATTTTTTACTTACTCTATTAAAATAATTTTTCTTAAATAAATTCTCACTTAAATGTTATTTTACTCAACTCTTTCAATATACATTATTTTAAATGGATACATTTTTCTATTTTTTTAGTGTCGAAGTATTTTCTTTTTCAAATTTGTTCCACTTAACCATTTTTTTTCAACTGATTGTTTCAATTATTTTTTCACATGTATACTTCAAACTAATTTTTTTATGTTTTTTTTGTTAAAGTCTTTTCTTTTCTACAAAAGTGATGTATTTGTTAAAATAATCTTTGTCAAAAACGACCTTAGTTAAGTTTTTTTTTTCTTGTGATCTATAAAATAATTTAAAAAATCAACAAATTGAGCACACATGCATTAGTGCGTGTTTCCAAACTAGTACCAAAAAAGCCAAAAAGAAAACAGAAATGTGGCGTACTAAACTTCTCTATAATTCTCATTTTTTTAGCCATCACAATATCATTTCCAACACCCTTTTTTTTTAAAAATAAAAATCTATCTATTTATTGTGCTAATGTATATTTAAATCTTCTGCCAATTGCATACCCAACTTTGGATAAAAAAATTAAAAAAAAAAAGTAAATTATTGGTTTATGTTATAAAACAAATGGAAAGAACTAAATTACAAAGCATAAAATAAGGAGACATAAAAAAATAAAGAGAAATAATCTTATTATTCATCATCTTATATTATGTATAAATACAAGCTCTCAAAGGCCATATATATAGGCCAAATGTGGGAGATGCTAAAAGCCATCAGTTACAACAATAAAATATTACTAATGGAATGTTAATTGGAGGGTTATTGAAGATTATGGAATACCAAATATCAATGATAATCAAAGAAGAGATAATGTAATTCATGAGGTTGTTAGAAATATGAATATCCATACTATTAAACCAATTTATTCATAACACTCCCTCTTGAATGTTCATCACTTAAGAATATATGCCTCATTAAAAACCTTATCAGGAAAACCCTGTGGGAAAAAAATCCTAATGAAGGAAAAAAAAAAGAGTATTTTATTCTTTTAAGATTTGACTTAAAACTGCCTCGTTAAAAACCTTGCTAAGAAAACCCAATGAGACAAAACCTATGCAAAGGAAACAAAGAGTACAATAGCCAATAGCCTCCCCCTCATGTCGACATGTCTTCTTCAACAAAATCAT
This sequence comes from Artocarpus hirsutus, assembly GCA_946598075.1. Classification (NCBI taxonomy): domain Eukaryota; kingdom Viridiplantae; phylum Streptophyta; class Magnoliopsida; order Rosales; family Moraceae; genus Artocarpus; species Artocarpus hirsutus. Next base: position 23,901 of record CAMOHE010051717.1, on the reverse strand, counting down.
ATGTTTTACTAATTTTTCAAATGTAGTTGTAAGAAATATCTCAATATAAATTCCTCAAGTTGTCACTTGAACAAATTCAATGAATGCCATACTTTAAGAGTTCATGTATGAAAAAGAACTGTTAGGAAATATGTTTTACTATGTCTTCTTAACTTGGGTGATAAACATTACATTCTCTCCATATAAAGCCGTTAGACTTTCTTTGCTAAATAAAAGGTCACATGCTGCTTGGATATATTGGAGTATAAATCTCAATAATATAATGCATATAAGATGAACATTTCAACATGATTCAAAGATGCAGCGACAATAGTTTGTCTTATAAATTGCTAAGATATAGTAGTACCATCATATGTAAACAAATAACATGTGTGTAATCATGCTTTTATATGGATTGAAAAAATGTTCAACATTGACTAAAGTTTAATATCCATATCAAATGTTTCACAGTGAAAATGAAATACTTGTTTAACATCTTTTCGATGTCTTTGAAAACAATATCTTGCTAGTACAATAGCAAAGATTATCACGTAAGGTCATGTGCCATTAGTACATACACGCTAATAGTATTATTTGGAACGAGAATTTATTCAATATCACCTGATGATAATTTTCATTTCAAGAGATCAAAAGCATCTTTATTCAAAGGATCAAACAACTATTGGAGAACACATTGGGTGTTAAAAGGTGAACATCAATAATAATAAGCCAATTTAATTTATAAGACTCTTTGTTGGATGTTCAACACTTTAGAATGTGCCTCATTAAAACCTTACTAGTTAAAACTCCATGGGACAAAAATTCTAGTGAAGGAAAAGGAGTATTTCATTCTTATTATACGCTGTAAACTGCTTCATTAAAACCTTGTTAGGAAAACCTTGTGGGAAAAAAACCTTGACCAAGGGAAAAAGAGTATTATGCGTATTTGTGTTTCCCTTGTACCAGTATCATGGTTCTATAAATAATTACTAATTTGATAGAAAATAATTGAGTCGATGCATACTATTATAAACAAATTCAAGATATTTGCAACCGACTATCTAAACCTATTACCCTTAGCACTGTTGCTAATATTTCAACTGTTGCTCGTTAGGAGCTCATTTATCATAAAGAATTTCATAGTGGTATTGGCTATTGTTATGGGTATACATGAACGAACCTTTACCCATATTTATTTTAATTAGTAGAACAATGGAGCAACATTTATTTGCATATAAACTCATCTCCAAGTGAGTATAAACTATTGTGCACCTTATAGCCAAATACTTGTCATTCTACTTAATTATTCAAATAATATTTCATACTATATTATACTAAATTAAATATTGAGATGCTATACGAAAACAATATACAAAAATTCAAGACTTGGAATTATTTTGGTATATCCTCAAAATATATATAATCATCAAACAAATGATAAAAATGCACAATATCCCTGAAAGTTCTTTAGGAAAATTTTCTTATATGTAAGAGAAATTATAGGTAAGCATTCTTTTAAGCAAATCTCAATTTTCAGGTCTGTATAAACTTTCTTCTATAAGATTTGTCTTCTTAAATTTCACTTATGATCTCTTCAAGAATTTTTACAAATAACAACAAATCTAGTATGTTTGAGCCCATTATAAAGTAATGGAGATATTAATTTGCTAGCACTTCCATTCTTTGTATCATAAAAACAAAATGGTATTATTTATATTTGGATTGTATTCATTTACACAAAGATCTTTGTGACCTTAATAATTAAGCGTGCAATTTCAACTTATATCTTTCAGACTTTTGAAGCCCTTTTGGGACTTTTTATAAGTATCAATAAATTGTTGCAACATGTTTTTTAGATGCACATGAACTTATTTTATATATTACCAGGCTATAAAAATATAATTGCTTATCTGTCGTATATAAGTACTGTTACTCATGTTCTTTATAAGGTTTTTTTACAAATATTTATTATAACTCATAATTTATTCTATAACCTCATATATTTTCATATGTACTATTTCATATGAATATTCATTTCCATCTTACTGGCTTTAATATTTAAAATATTTTAGACTATTGGTCCTCCATACTTTGCACTAGCGTATGTAGTTGCCTAGACTTTGCATCCTTCACTTATAGGCCATTTTTTCATGTCAAATGATAAAGAAATAGAATGAAACGAGTATGGGTCCCACTGACCCATGTTTTGTGCACACACATAGTACTAACATTATTAAATTACATCCATAGCCCAAAATGAAGAAAGAGAGAATTAAAGTTATACATGCCTTAATTATATAATTTAAATAACCTACTGGGTTCCCCTATTACTCGAATATCCTATCTGTGGACTCTTCTCCGACCTTAAGCTGATATCCACCTAGAGGGGAAAGATTTTAAAACAAATGAAATGTGAGCAGAAAGCTTAATAGGACTATATTTAAAAAAAAAAACATTTAACTTTAAGAAAATAATTAAAGAATAAACTTGAACAATTAAATAAATAAATAAATAAATAAAATTCAACAAAATTTATCTTACCAAAACTATTGATTGGTTGACCAGAAAGAATATCGTTTTCTTTTTCTTGGCCAAACCATATATGTAACAGCACTGTAGTGGCTTAGTTGGGTTTCAAGACCTGCCCCTAAGGTCGTGCACTACACGACCCAATCTCTGATATGACATCATGCCCCAATATATATATATACACACACACACACATATTCTTTTATAATTATTAAAAGCTCTATTTACCAGATATAGTCATTTACATTCATTATGAGGTTTATTATGAAAACTACCTCAATTCTACTGTTTACAAAAACAGTCAATGAAATCCTTTTTAAAACAATTATTGAAAATATTTTAATGAAAATCATTTTTAGGTCAAAATCATTTTTAAAACTAGGTTACCAAGAAGAGGGTAAAAGTCCTACCTCAATACTCATGTCGGTGTCTCACACCAAATTTTTGATCCGCTACACTTCAGCTCCATGGAACCACAAACAACCTTAAACATACAATAACTAAGTCTATCAGTATCTAGCTTGAGATATCCTATGTTACTAAACTATCTCATGGTGTCCTAGTGTGCCATTTAGGTTCACAAAATCATACTGTGACGTTAAAATCTTAATCATGGTTCCAAATAACAAAAATGGGTAAAAAATAACGAAAGCTCACCATGCTTGGTCGGCCTGCCGAACTGTACAGTTTGGTCTACCAAAAAACTAGGTCCGGTCGACTAAACTTTTCTAGGTTTAGCCTGCCGGTTGTATGAATCCGGCCTGCCGAACTTATGAATTCGGCCTGCCGAACATGAACTTCGGCCTATCGATCTGGAAAAATTTTAGAATTTTTTAGGCACAGGTTTCGGCCTCCCTGAGCCTAAATCTTCAATTTAAACCTGTTTTCTCACATCCCAGGCACGAACAATGATCATAGTTGATAGAAAAATATAGTAGATTACTTTTTAATACATTAAAACAACATTTAAACAAAATTTTTGAAAAAATTCAAAAATGGGGGAAAAATTAGAGAAAAATAAAAAATCTTGATTCGAATCCATTTTGAACAAACAAGGCTTAGATTATAGTTGTTCTAAGTTTCTTTAACCTAGATTGATGATTTTCTAAGTTTAGAAAAGCTTAGATTTCAAAATACTAAGAAATTTGAAAAATTAAAAAAGTTTTGAAATTTAGAAACTAACCTTAAATTCGAGCTTTGAATCGCATTTTTTTTCATCCAATCGAGTTCCTGAGCTTCCAATCTACTGAATACTGAAGCTTGGGAGTGATTTTTAAAGAAAAATTTGAGAGAAATAGAGAAAGAGAAGAGAGACAGAGAGGGAGAGTGAGAGAACGAGAGGGAGAGCGAGTGATAGAGAGTGAGTGAGAATGAGAGGGAGAGAAACAAAAATAGAGGGAGAGAAGGACAATTTGGCTACACAAAAACTGTGTGTAGCAGCACACTGATTTCAAATGGAACCTATTTGATATTTGTCAAATTGTTTCTTTTCAAAATCTAAAATAACAATTAAAAGTAATTTTAGGAAATTTTAAAATCATTAAAATAATAAAAAACAACATTAATTTAGAAATTTTCATAAAATAATCAAATTAAATTTAAAATATTCATTATGGCATTTGAAGATCCTGTTTGCCAAATCACAAGAAAACTATATGGGGAATAAGTCATCACTCTATAAATGTTGTTAATTGTTTGTTTGTTTCAAATCGTTTAGTTGGTGTTCAATAATCTGTCTCTCTTCGGTAAAAATTGTTTTGTATTCATAATATTTGCTCTTGTGTCTAGAATAATTGTTGTTATGAGATAGATACAGTAAGTGTTAGTGTCTCATTTAATTTATGGCTATCTTTAAAAAAATAATATATATAATAATAAAATATATTATCCTATCAGACATATCAGATGCTACATTGTAACATGTTTGAATTTTTGAAACTTATCTAGATATTTCGAGACTTGTGTCTCAAATTTCAAAAGTTCTACAATAGTTTGTCATTTATATTGATTTTCTAGATTCAGTGTACATTTATCAAAAGGTCTACAGTTGTGTCAGGGTGTCTCCTATCAGTTGGAGAGTCTTTCTTAGAAAAAGTAATTCCAGACCTAAATGGTTGCCCATCTTTCTTAGAATCTTGCATTGCAAACCTCTTGAGAATCTTATTTATGTAGCTAGCCTGGGACAAAGCTATCATTTTGTTCTTCCTATCCTGAAAAATCTTGATACCTAGAACAAAATTAGCCTTACCCAAGTCCTTCATGTCAAAGTTCTTAGTCAACTATAATTTGACCGATGATAACACCCCAATGTCATTGCCAATTTGCAGAATGTCATCTTCATAGAGCAGTAGAAAAACCACCTTCCCATCCTTAATGTGTTTGTACACACATGGTTCTTCCACATTTTGTGCAAACCCATAAGTCTTGATTACTTGATCAAATCTTATGTTCTAACAACGGGAAGCCTGCTTAAGTCCATAAATTGACGTTAGCAACTTACAAACCTTACCCTCTTGCTTGACCTTGAACCTGTCTAGTTGTTCCTTATAAATGGACTCATCAAGATAGCCATTCAAAAAGATCATTTTGACATCCATTTGCCAAATCTCATAGTTGAGAGTGATAGCTACGGATAATAAAATACAGATGGATTTAAGCATGGCTACAGGCGAAAATGTTTCCTCATAATTGATTCCTTCCTTTTATGTGTATCCCTTAGCTACTAGTCTAGCCTTAAAAGTTTCAACCTTTCCATCCACTACTCTTTTCCTCTTGTAGATCCACTTATACCTTATGGGTTTTACCCCTTTGGGAAGATCTACAAGCTCCCATACCCTATTAGTCTCCATAGAATTCATCTTTGTGTTCATGGCCTCTGTCCAGAGTTTTGAATCAACATCCTCTATAGCCTCTTCGTAAGTGTAAGGATCCCTATCATGTTCATCTGGTTTATCCAAGTATGCCTCACCATTGAACATATACCTCTCGGGTTGACGCCCGATCCTCTGACTTCGACGAAGCCCCTTAGGTTGTTGTTTGGGTTCTGTTGGTTTTTCTACACTGATCAGAACAGTTTTAGTCGGAACCCCTGAAGTGATCGAATCACTTCTTAACTCCTCAAGCACCACTTTGTTTTGAGGCTTAAAGTCGTTCATGAAACTCTCCTTAAGGAAAGTTGCATTAGTTGAAACCACGACTTTATTTTCCTTTAGGTTATAGAAATAACCCCATTTAGTCCCTTTTGGATATCCTACAAACATACAAACTTCCAAACATGGTTCCAACTTATTTGCATCCCTAAAGAGGACATGAGTCGGATATCCCCATATGCGAATATGGTTTAAGAAAGTCTTCTTCCTCGTCCATAACTCATGAGGGGTTTTAGGAACCGATTTTGAAGGCACATTGTTCAAAAGATAACATACGGTTTGTAGTGCATATCCCCAAAAGGACAAAGGCAATGATGAATAAATCATCATGGACCTAACCATGTCCAACAAAGTTCTAGTCCTTCTCTTAGAGATGCCATTCTGCTACGGAGTGCCCGGTGTAGTCAAATGGGATAAAATCCCATTCTCTAATAAGTGTCCCAAGAATTCGTCAAAAAGGTATTTATCACCTCGATCGGATCGAAGTGCCTTCATGGGTCTACCTAATTGCTTTTCCACTTCAGCCCGAAACTCCTTGAACTTGTCATAAGTTTCACTTTTGTGGTGCATTAAGTACACATATCTATACCTTAAGTAATCATCAATAAAAGTGACGAAGTACTCATACTCTCCTCGTGCCTAGATGTTCATCAATCCTCAAATATCACTATACACAAGTTCTAGAACCCCTTCGGCCCTATTGCCCTTAGACCCAAATAGTCTTTTTACCCTCCAAAAAAGATTCACATTGTGGTATAGATTCTATCTTTAAGTGACTTAAAGGTTCATCCCTTACCAATCTTTGAATCCTATTCAGGTTAATATGACCAAGTCGCAAATGCCAAAGATAAGTCTTATTAGAGTGAGAAGTTTTAAATCTTTTAAAGTTGTTATTATTCATCTCAACATTAAACAGTAAGTCCATCTTAGATTTGATAAAATATAGATTATTTTGCATCCATTTAGAACAGATAAAAGATTTGTTTTTACAAATCACCACTTTATTATTAAAAGAAACCAAATAGGAGTCTTTAAATAAACAAGCTACAGAAATTAAATTCCTTTAAAATTTAGGAACATAAAAACAATCTCGCAAAATTAAAATCCTATAATTATCAAAATACAGATGGACATCTTCCACTTCTTTAGCTAAGACCAAGGATCTATCACCCATTCGAAGCATGAAGTCTTTACAAAGTAGACTTCTCATTAGTTGCTCTAAAATCTATGATCCAATTGTCACTGGATTCCTCAATCAAACAAGTTTCTAAATATAGAAGATCACACCTACCTCCTCGGGAAAGGAAGTCCTTGCAATTCTTCTTTATGTGCTCGACCTTTTCGTAGAAGAATCACTTTAGCTTCTTCAAGTTCTTCTTCTTCTTCTTCTTGTTCTTGCCGTTTGTAAGAATAGAAGACTTCCCATTCTTGGCCCGTTGCTTCTTTTCATTCCTTGGGTTAGGATTGGAACCAAAAGCAGCCGCAAAGTTGGCCTAGCCACCAGCAGGAGACTCTCTTATCAACAGTTCAAACTCCTGTAACTGTTTCATCAACTTTGTAAGGTCATATCTTGTTTATTGCTAAAATTAAAAGTAGCTCTAAATGAGATAAATTCCTTAGATAGAGTCTCAAAGACCATAGTCATTTGAGTTTCAGCATTAATGTCAGCTCCATTGCTCTGAGCCTCAACAAGGTAGTCCATAACTAACATCATATACTCCTTTACAGACATCCTCAGTCTCTACTTGTAGTTCAAGAGTTTTTGAAGCGGCCCTTGTCGCTTTGTTAAGACCTAGCCTCCAAACATGTCTTCTAGATTATCCAAGATCTACCTAGCAGTCTCATAATATTCATGTTAAGCCTGCAGCACATTATTCATGCTAGTCATAACACAGCAGCAGGCCTGATTATTGGCATCTTTTTAGCGATTATACGCTTAGATTTGCTCATTAGTGGAATCTCTTATAGGCTCAAGAGGACACGGAGTTATCAGCACAAATTTGAGTTTTTCAAAGAAAAGGACAATGTTTAGGTTCCATTTTCAATTATTATAATTCTCTTTGGTTAATTGATTTTCATCAAGTATCGATGATAAAATGTTTTTAGACATTTTTAATCTACAGTAAAGAATCATATAACAAACATAAGCAAACATATCATAATAATTTAGTAAGATAACATAATCATGTAAAATATACAAATGTATTTATGTGTCAAAACCTTGAAAATATCACAACCTTAGAATGATAATTCCCAACTCAGAATTTAACAAGCTCCTAGGGGAGTCTTGCCAAACTCAATCAAGAACACGGTTCCCCTTCTAATTAATATATGCCATTTAAGGCCTGTATGACCCAACATATGTTAATAATCGTTTCTTTCATCATTAATTTTATTAACAAAGCTCTTAGAGGAGGTTAATAATAAAATTAACATGAGCGTATAACCATCGTTTCAATATTTTATGCATGATTTATAATCACCATGTAGGGGTGTGCAACCATAAATCATTTTAAAATACCTTATCCTCTCAGAATCCAATATGGTACATGATGAAGTCCATTCCTAGGAGTTGGAACCACTATGTGCAACTTATGGACTAATGATAGAGGCCGTAGGTCCTTTCTTCGAAATCTTCTCCCACTCAATCTTTTGAAATTAAGGTTTTATTTTATAAACATGCATGAACAATTTTTGATGAGCAGCACTCCTTATTCTATATGACATGTTATCAATGTACATGGCAAATCATATTATAATGCAGATAAGCAAATCAATCATGCGAAGCCACAAGCAAAATAATAATAAATAAACATAATATTATGGTTTCACCCTAGAAAAAAGAAAACAAAGATTACAAGAGAATAATCAAAACCTATTATTGATTCTTCATCCTTGAATCTTCAAATTGTATCCTTCTTCATGTAATGTTTATCTTTAAGTCTTTAATCCCACATAGGTCAAAAACTCCATATTTCTGGTCATATCCAAATTTAATGTTTCTCAAAATTGTCCCAAAAATAAAATCAAAATTTCATCAAAAAACATACCTTTTCTGATTAATTTACAGCTTTTTGCTGGCATACCAATCATGATCCATCGGCCTGCCAATCTTTTCAGGTCGGCCTGCCATCATTATAGTCTGACTTGCCGTTACAGCCATCAGATTTATGCCTCGTTGACTGCCTACCCAACCTGAAGTCTGGCCTACCAATCTACGATCATTGACCTACCGAACTAGAAGGTTTGGCATGCAGACCGAGAATAAATCACGTTTTTCTAGAAAAATATAGGTTTATGCAGTTTTTCAATTTTATTTTCAACAATTTAAAAATATAAAATTAGAGATTCAGGAAATACCTAGGGACGTCATCATCCATCTTTTAGATCTGTCTTCTTTGAATGATTATTTAATTACAAAATTCTTAGAAATTTAAAATTAAATAATAATTCCTAGATGGAGATAATAGTCTGCCATCTAATTGCATGAAAAACCTAGATATACATTCTATCCTTTAAGGAACCTTAACTGGCATAAATTAATTAATTAATTAATAATTAAATAATAATTTAATCAACCATAATTAATTAATAAATATTCTTCATGTAATCTATGACAACATTTAAATATATAGAAACCCTAGAGTGTTAACTCTTTAAAAATCAATATTCAAGCATAGGAGATATCAAGATCATATAATTTATACATATAACATCATCACGAACTTACAAATTTACGTAAAAATCATGTCTCTGATACCACTTATTGAAAAAATAGTACGCAACGAAATGTTAAAATTTTTATATAAGAGTATTTTTTAAAACACAAGTTTGACATGCTATATACATAAATTAACAAGATCTTACTAACCCTGTTTACCAAAAAGCTCTCGCAATCGATAAAGATAAAGGACGTTGTAGGAAGACCTCAACCAACTAGCTTTCTTTGCTATTCTCTATCCATGACTGGTGTGTGTGTGTGGGAACACTCGCTCAACTCTTCCACCAAGTGACTCTCCTTCTAATCAATTGAGAAATACCCAAAGCTATAGTTTGTGATTTGTGAAAATAGCTTTTTAGGGAGTTTCAAAGTCTCACCAACAGAGTCTTACTCTAGATTTCTAAATTGATCTAAACAACAATGAGTCTTACTCCCTTTTTTATGGAGGTTGGGCCCATGGGTCAGTCCTTATCCAATAAGACCTTGAAAATTCAAATCAGAATTAATATCAGATAAAATCCATGTAAAAACGCGTGATTTATTTATCGCTCGATCGGTAAACCGAACTAGCTAATTGGCCTACCAAACTTACTCCATCGATTTCAACTATTTTTCAAGGTCCTCACTTTCTTTCCAATACACTAATAATTTGTGCTTTTTGTAATTGTCGACAATAATTTTGTTGCAATTTAATTTATTTTTATATTGACATGACCTGTCGAGATCTCCCTCTTTTCTTTACTACTTTTAAATTTTAGGTCTACCCTTTAAATTACTTCAGGAGCTCAATGACTTCAAGAAGTTCGATCTTTAACAAATATAGCAAATTGTCATGTCAATAACCTTCTCTAAGTATATCCTATTCAAGAATATGGTCCTTTCATAGTACCAACATATTTATAAGTTTCTTTCTCTTCCAATAAGTGTAGTACTTTAGACCAAACAAGTCTTCAATACTTCAAGTATTTCTTAAACTCATAAGATAACAAATTGTCATTTAGAGACCTCTATCCAAGCTATTAAATTAGTAATTGGAGAAGTGATTCGGTTATTTTCTTTATCATATTAATTAATAATTTTATACTACATTGCAATGCTCAATCAATCAATCTGTGCAAGGATCAATAATATCCAACCATAAATTCCTTCCTCCTAATACTGGGAATATTTTTCAAACGATATTACCTGTAGGGATTTTCAAAATATATATGTTCATACCCAATATGCCTTTTGGGTTAGCGAACTTCTAGTTCGTTATAACAATTTTTCATAGTTGTCTTATTACAACTTAGAAGAGAAAGTGGAAATAAGTTTCCAATATATCTATATAAGTAATAACAAACACTCTCATGCATGTCTTTTTGTGCAGAAAACCAAACATAATGTAAAGACATCTTGTATCCTTTATAGCTATTGTGATTTTTTTTTCCACTTCATCAATACAAGGACAATACCATGGGAACTTAAATCATCAATAACAAACATTTAATTCGTGTACCCAACAAATTAAATATCATAATCAATTTCTTATTAATTCAGTAGGCTATGTAATAATAAGATACCATTATTACTTCAATGTATTGCATGTATGTGATCTTTCATAAATTTTGTTTCACAAGCCTCTTAATATTCTTTTCTTGTCACATTTCCATTTTTGGTGATTATATCTGACTTTTTCAAACTTGAAGGATGCTTTGTGTCATAATATCACATTGTACTAGATTAAATAAACTTGGATCAAATAAAGAGGAGACAATCATTAGGTCGACTCTTTCTCTAGCTTTTTCTCCACTTAAGCTTTATAAGATCACATTTATATTTTGAATGTTCTATAGGTATATCCTTGATGGAGGCACCACTGTAGCCTTTTCATATGCCAAAATAATATTCTTATATCAAACAAATGAAAATTTCTCCCTTAATTTAGGCTTGGTATTGACATTTAGACGTAAAACGAGTACATCACATGCCAAGTGACAAAATTTGATTATTCATTGAAGTAATAGTACAATCTTTTTAATTTCTCTTATCAACACATTTTTTCACTTTTCATTTGTACTTTATGGCTTTCTTTGACAATGGGGATGTTGAGAAATTTTTAAAAATTTCATAGCCATTAGATTTGCATTCACTTGGAATATGTAAAAATAATTAGACAAAATGTGGCGTTTGGCTTGGGCATACTCCCTCAAGCCTCCATAGGACCCATCTTGCGGGGCCCCTGGACTTATGGCTCTTATTGATAGACCATCTCCATGCCGCCCACGCATCTGTACTGTCTCCTCTGGCCCCTCAGGGTTTTCTTTCACGTCCCTCGAGTTCGAACCTTAAACCTCCATTAAGAGGTTCTTATTTCCTTCTCGAGTACCAATTGAGCTGAGCTAACTAGCTCAATTGGTACTCGAGAAGGAAATAAGAACCTCTTAAGGGAGGTTTGAGGTTCGAACTCGAGGGACGTGAAAGAAAACCCTGAGGCGCCAGAGGGCCCTAGAGGGGACAATACGGATGCGTGGACGGCACATGGATGGTCTACCAATAAGAGCCATAAGTTCGGGGGCCCCGCAAGATGGGTCCTATGGAGGCTTGAGGGAGTACGCCTGGGCCAGACGCCACACAAAATATATAGTCATTTCGTATTATGTTGTCAATACTAAAAGACCATGTCTAATATAAATCAACTTTTTACTATCTCATCATAATTGCACCAATAATTGCAATAATATACATTCATTTCATAGAATATATGGAGCCAATTAGCCAAAATTAATGGTTCTTTAACTATGGCTCAAAAATTAAGTGCTAATACAATTTGTATTCATGTAAATGTAAGTTTCAAATATTAGCTAGAGAGTATTTTTAGCCTCTTGCACATAATATAAACAGATAAAAACATAACATAATGTAAATAAGTACAAATTAGACAAATATTGTGCTAATATAACATTGAACCACACAATACCTTTTGATGTTAAGATGATGGCATAACGGTTTTGGTACTAAAAAAAGGAATTTAATAGTAATAGCATGGCATGTTTATTTATGCTATTATAACATTCAAAACACACTTATACAATAATAATAGATGAATTGTCATTTATTATTATAAAGTACCATCAATTTCTTGACTTTAAAGTAACCAAAAAAAAGAAAATGATGATTGTATTTTCATGGTTATCGAATCAAAATAAATAATAATAAAGAAATTTTATAAACTAATATGGTTTGCAAAAATGCAAAAATAATAATATAATGAGAAAAGATTTTCATATAAGCAATACGAGATAAGTTCTCAAATGTAAGAAAAAATATATATTGCTCTCTACTCAAAGTGAATGCATAAAAAGTATATCCAAACAATAGTTTTGTAGATATAATATGAAAGCATGTGTCAAAATCTCTATAAATATCATCCATAAAAATATATACAAGTATCAATGTATATAATTATAACATAACATCTAGAGAGTGATAATAACCAACATTCAAGACCTTTTTATTTGTAACACATATTCAAACAAGGAATCGTAATTAAGCATTTTAACCTTTAAATAATAGTATATAGAGTCGTATTGGATAGTAGACATAATAATCATATGAAGTATGTATTACATGTTCATCTTGAAGATATAGTTGGGATATCATAAAGAATACTTAATGCACGTCGAAGACAAGGTAATAACATCTAAGATGACTTCAAATTTTGCAGAATTTCAAATGTTCCTACAATAAAAATGGTTAGAGACTTGTGCTGATAACATATTATAAAATAAATGCAAAGAACTAAATTGCAAAGCATAAAATGGAGAGACATAAGAAAAATAGAGAGAAACAATCTTATTCTTCATCATCTCGTATGATATACAAACACAAGCTCTCAAAGACTATATATATAGGCCAATAATCATAATGTAGGAGATGCTAAAAGCTATGAGTTACAACAATAAAATATTACTAATGGAGTGTTAATTGGGGGTTCTTTGAAGGTTATGAAATACCAAATATCAATGATAATTAAAAAAGAGATAATGTAATTCTTGAGGGTGATAGACATATGAACATCTACACTATTAAACTAATTTATTCATAACAATTTCTTTTTTTTTTTGGCTCAATAAAATATTGGTTTCTTTATTCCTTTGTTTTGTTTTTAACCAATTTTTGTAGTTGAGAGGATAATTTTGCATCACAAATAAATCATATTGTTTTAGCCATTATGTTTACTTTTTAACGATCTGATTTGCGATTGAAAACATTTCTATCTCACCTACGGTAAATTTTTGATATAGATGTATTTACATTAAACTGTTAAAAAGTTAATCTATTGATTAAAATAACACATGCCTTGTTTGAAAAGCAAGTTGAAACTTTAGGTTTTAACTTTCTACAATATAAAATTCTTATACACTCGAGTAGCTTGTTACAGTATAAAACTCTCATATGTTATAGTGTTTAAGTTCCAACTTACTTTCCAAACTAAGTAACAATACATTAGTGGTTTAAATGGTTTATGCGCCATAAAAATTCCTTGGTTTTTATACTAAAAATAATTAAAAATTAAAATGTTGTTTGATAGGGTGTTTGAGAAAGTGGTTTAAATAATCAGTTCAAGTTTGAAAACTGTAACATATGAAAGCTTTACATTGTAATTTTTTACTGTAGTATATGAGAGCTTTATACTATTTACAATTCAAACTATTAGTTTAAACTACTCTTCCAAATACCCTATGAGCTTGCACTATCTTATTTTGTGTAGATTTTTTCTTCTTTCTTTATTGTTTTAGAGAAAAATCTTTTTTATCTCTATACCATTATAACTTCATTATTTATACTATAAGTCTCAATTTATTATATATTATATTTTTTAAATTAAGCCTTATTATTTTATTAACAAGGGGAATTCACGCTTAAGGTTAAATAAAGTTGTTCTTTTTTAAAATTGGTTTATCCAACAATTGTTTATTGTTGCGAGGTAGAAGTGACACTGTAATAACAAAGAATCAGAAACGTGGGTGGGAACTGGAAGTGTGGGGTTGTGGTGGTCGACGACGGCCTCCTTCTGCCACCGCTTTCCACTGCCAATTTTCAATCATTCTTCAAACAACTCAATAATTTCTATTATAAAAAACAAACTCTCTTCCCCAACACCAAAACCCTATTTCTCTTCCCAGCTTTAAGCAGAAAACAACACTGTTCACTGTGGACGACGGGGACGACGCCCAATCTCCCTTCTCAGCTGCACCACTTCCACTAGTCAACTTCAACAAGAAGCATGATAAGAAGAAGAAGAAAATGGCGACGAATTATCGAATTTGGATTGCGTGGGGACGGGCCTGGACGTGGAGTGTCTAGTGGAAGAAGAAGCTAAAACAGAAGTGAAATCATGGTCGTCAGATTCATCGACATCATTGTGGTGGGAATGGGCGGTGTTGGTGTCGCCCTTCTTCTTCCGGGGAACGGCGATGGTGGCCAAAAAGAGGTCATTCCGAAGGCAGGCCCTTTCGCCGTCGCCGCCTTCCGTCTCGTCCTCGCCGGTCTCCTCCTCGTTGCCTTCGCCGCCTTCCGCAATCGTCCCTTTCCTTCTGGAGGCCGAGCATGGCTCTCAATAGCCCTCTTTGCACTCGTGGACGCCGCCTGCTTTCGGGGCTTTCTCGCTCTCGGCCTCCAGCGGACCTCCGCCGGTTTGGGCAGCGTCTGTTACTAAAATTCAAATTCAATTCGGCTCTTTCCATTTCCAGTTGAATTGATTGTGAAATGCTTTGATTGAATGATTGCAGGTGATTATTGATTCGCAGCCGTTAACAGTGGCTGTACTG
Organism: Artocarpus hirsutus; assembly: GCA_946598075.1. Lineage (NCBI taxonomy): Eukaryota > Viridiplantae > Streptophyta > Magnoliopsida > Rosales > Moraceae > Artocarpus > Artocarpus hirsutus. Next base: position 8,710 of record CAMOHE010051717.1, on the reverse strand, counting down.
GCGGCGTTGCTGTTTGGGGAGTCCATTGGTGTTGTTGGAGCTGCAGGCCTTGTGCTCGGTCTCCTCGGACTTTTCCTTCTCGAGGTCTCCTTTTTTTTTTTTTTTTTTTTCACTTCCTTTCTCAACTAAAACCGAAATGTAGCAAGTAATGTCGTAGGAACTCAAGTTTTCATATGGTAGAAATGAAGCACTTCCTGCGAGCAAACTGAAAATTCATTCAATATCATAACTAATGTTTATCATTATCATTGCTGATGAGAAACCAATCGATTTAGAGGGTGTTTACTTCGAATGAAAGAGAAAGGGAAAAAGAGGGATTGATTCCTTTTCGCATCTAATCACATGTTTAATTACAATTTTCTACACAATATATGGAATGAGGAAGGAAAGTATTGATCCTTGCACTCCTTTGGGTTTGATTTCCTTTTTACAGGGGTAAAGGGGACTGGGCGTCAAATTTACATATACACCCTTAGTAAGTTCTTATTTTATAAGCCAATGATTATTTTATTGTGTTTAAGTAATTATATTGATCTGATTATTGTTCCTAAATTTAGTGGACACTATAGGAATTGGATTGTTTTCTATTATACCATCTAATAAAAAGTAAACTCGATATAGAGAACTAACATCTGGCTGGTTCAGTTGGCAGGGGCTGTTTCGTTTAAGCAAACGACTCGGTTCAAGTCCTTGTGAGCGTAGCTGCCGGTGTTGGAAGACTCTTGCCGCCTTCGAGTCTCTCCACGGGTCGACTCCGGATTAGTTGGGCTAAAACCACCCGAACATTGAGGAGCCCTTAAGGGTTCGTGCCATTCGTGGTGAGCCCAAATGCTGGGGGGTTTCACCAAAAAAAAACTCGATATAGAGAATCAATATCATTTTCAGGATATATGGCCACCCAATGATTTTGGAAATTAGTGGTTCTTCAACCCTGTTGATTTTGGCTGCAGGTACCTGCGCTTAATTTTGATGAAAGTAACATTTCACTGTGGAGAAGTGGAGAGTGGTGGTTGCTTCTTGCAGCTCAGAGCATGGCAGTCGGCACTGTCATGGTTCGCTGGGTGTCAAGCATTCTGATCCTGTCATGGCAACTGGATGGGTATCTATCTTATTATCAGCAAGAGTGCAATCAAAGATATTTCTGCCATCTGGTTTAGGAATGAACTTTGGGGAGACTAATGCAAGCTTTCTTTTTTTTTTTTTTCTTCTATTTTGATGGTTCAGCACATGGTTCTTGGTGGTTTGCCTCTCCTTGGTATTTCCATTCTTAATCATGATAATGCTTTCAGAGGGAATCGCGGGGATTTTACAGCAAATGATCTGTTGGCGCCCTTTATTTTTGGGAGTGCTATTGGCTATGGTGTATATTTCTACAGCCCAACAAAAGGTATTGTTTTCATATTTGTTCCTTTTTCTGTTTTCCTTTTCTTTTTTTGAAATCTTTTTCTCATCTTTCATGACAGGCGAGTTGGGTTTCTCTCATTATGCTAATTTTCTTTCTTTGCATTCACCCATATGATTTATGTGTTGTATTCCCGTGTGGTGTCTTTATTAGTTTCTAAATTTTCTTTGCTCCTGTTTTTCTGGTAGTCTGACCAAGCTTAGCTCCCTTACATTTCTAACCCCAATGTTTGCTTCAGTATTTGGGTAAGCTCAGCTCATCCAACAACACTTAAATACGTACATTAACGAGCTGATTTTGTTGTTGTCGACTTAGCAAGATTTAAGTATTCTGATATCAAGCGAGAGATAAGATATAGTTTTCCATCGTCGGAAGAAAATTACTCATGGATGTTTGTTCCTCATTTGTATTACAGGTTTCTATATTTTGGCGAGACGTTCTCACTGTTGCAATTGACTGGGGCCATTATTACTGTAATTGCGATATGCATGGTTAACTACAGGAATAGTGTGGAATAGTATATGCATATAATCCACAGAAATGCATTTAGCAAAGAAAAGAATATGGAAGCTGGTTGGATGGCTGGACCACATCTTTCCTGTACAGCCGACTTGGTTGTATTGATGCAGGCCAATTGGAGGTTCTTATCGTGCATCTACTGGTGTGATCCTAAATGACGCAAACATATATAGTGATAATAGCTAAAGCTATTGATGCTACTATGCCGTATTAAAAGCTGAATGTTTGCTACTAATATTCAACTTCGATTGGAGGCTTTCTTGGTAAAAATCTGTTGTACTTTTTTAATATTTGACCTGCAATATACCATGTTCAAATGAATCTTGACGTTGGTAGCGTTGGTAGCGTTGATTGTAAGTTAGTATGATGTATCTCTTGGAATTTTTGAAAGGACCAAGATATATGAGCTTTTTAAGTTTGTCAATACAATATTTGTAAATTATTTTTGTACATTCATCACACTCTTAAATGCACGTTTTTATTCCTTTCTAAGCCATCATAAGTTAACAAGCCAGCAAAGTGAAGGTCAAATTGTTGCAAGTGACGGCTTTTGAATAAAAATTGTTGCAAGTATGCAACAAGAATTTAACAACACAACGGCGAATTTTCTTTTAAAGTACAAGGATCAAACAAGCAAGCTACAAAGACTAAAAATTAGCAAACTGAACTACAAGCGCTATCGATATTACGTTGATGTGGCTGCTGCAACCACAGAAACTGTGTGAAGCCCTTTGGTGGAGCCAAGCCTGCCCCGTCCAATCCCTCTGCTATGCTGTGGCTGAGTTGCATAAGAATCTCTCTTCCTTTCACTCAACCTCTTTTCCTCTCTCTCGTTTGACCTTGAAGTCCAACAATCTGTTGAATCCTCTGAATTAGGCTCCCACGATGAGGATGATAACCCCCAGTTTTGTATCTGGCTGCCACCTGCAAAGCTGTTGCTTCCTGAGGATTCTTGGTCGTCTGCATCCACTGCTAGTCCACCATTACCGCCGCTGCCTCTTCTCACCGTCACATACTTGTGGAAGCTTGGCTCCATCAAGTCATCACGGCCAACAATCACCTTCAACTCGACAAAAGGCTCTTTAGTGGGGTCCAACAGAGAATTATAGGCTTTATTGGCTCCCTTGTTGGGTTGATCTTCAGAGAAAGCAGAGCATGACAGGTTGGAACCTGTGGCAGAGTTGAGGTCTGCCACAGCTTCAAGGATAGAGCAGGCTTTGCTGATGCAAGGTGGGAGCGATACCACTGTGGTAGTGGTGTTGTTTGTGTTGGGATTGTTCTTCTGGTGGAAATTCTGAATGTCCTCAAGAAGTAGTCTAGTGTAAGATGGTGTCGGGTTCGGGTTTAACAGAGTTTCCGGGTTTATGTCTAGGTCTTGGGATCTCCTTGAGGACCTGGTTCTTGTCAATGTTTGTTGGGGGTTGGTTTCAGCACCAGAGATCACTACAGTTGTCTCCACCATTGCTTGCTGTTGTTGTGAGTTCTTGTTCTCTGTGGAAACTCTGTTGCTGCTTCTGTAATTGGTCCCTGCATTCGGTTTCTGAGCATGCAGGTTTTACGAATTGAATTACCATATTTTAAAATCATTACAAGGCATTGCAGAAAAAGTTTTAGCCATCTAGTAACATAACTAGTTCTACTGGAAAACAATAAAGATGCGACTGATAAAAGCAAGTTTCCTTGTGTCATGTGGAGTCTTCAACAACTGATAAATTCCACTTGAAATGATTTATATGTAAATGAAAGAATCATTCTATACTTCCATATTTTGCTTCAAATTCATCTTGAATGGCAGATAAAAGAATGTCAACGAGTTTATTCCATTCATCACTCAAACTTTTTTTTTGCAATTCTTTACCAATTCAAAAAATTATTTCTTATTTAAGTAAATAGAGCAAGTATAATTTTAACAATACAAACCTTTGCAATAATAAATAAAATAGTAAATTGGAGAATGCAGAAAGGTTAATTAAATTTACCTGAGTAGGGATTTCCTTGAGAAGGATATAGTCTTCCCCCTCAGCAACAGAAGTCACTCTTCTGCTTGTGGCTTGAGCCCTGCTACTATTACTATTGTTGTTATAAGGATTTGGATAAGCCAACGTATTCTCATCAATCTGACTCAAAGGGTTCCTTCTGTAGGGAGATTGCTCCGCCTTTCTTGATGAGTTCCGGCTAAGCGATGGCTGCTGTTGCTGCGGCTCAATGGACGAATCAGCATTCCCATTCCCTCCTCTTGCCGGTGACTGAGAGCACGGAGATGCCGCACTCCTTGAGCCCGCCTCCCCTACATTTCTCTTCACCGAAATTCTTTTAATAGTATTGGCATTAGCAGTAGCAGCGGGGTCCAAGTTGTTGCTCTTGTCCATCACCGAAGTCGACGAAACAGTGGGAGGAACCGAAACCATCTTTCCCGGCCTATTATTATTAGTACTAGGAGCAGCAGAGGACTCCGTCGAGCCACGCCTTCCAGGAGATCGGCTGACCCGCCTTTCTCGGCTGGAAGACCGCTGCTGCTGCTGGTTGTTTTCTCTTTCCCTGCTGGGAGTTCTCCTCCTCCTCTCGTGAGGGGAAGGAGAGCCCCTCGACGATGAACGCCGGTGGCTGCGCTGCCTCTCTCGGGGATGGTTCTCCTCCATCACCGCCGCCGCTGCTCCATCGTTAACAACGTCAACATTATTATCATCATCAATGAGGTTGTTGTCGAAATCGTAGCTCCTCTTGGAACCGGAGTACTTTCTGGAACGAGAAGCCGAGGAAGAGCAAGCCGCTTTGCCAGAAGAACTACGGCTGAGCCTTCCACATTGAATGAGAATGGCGTCCACCTCCTCTTTGGTGCAGCTGGAAGTCCTCACAACAGCTGCAGAAGGAGGAGCAGATTCAGAATCTTCAAGTGGGTTTTTGGCAGAGTTTCGGTCTCCGACAACATGGCTTTTGCGATGTTTGATGAGGAAAATCTCCTTCTTCACCTGTGTGGGTTCTTCTTGTTTCTCTTTTTCTTCTTCTTCTTCTTTAACCTCTTGTTGTTGGTGATGATTTTGGGGTTCCTTTTTGGACCTGTTTGAAGTGTTGGGATCTACCGGCACCGGTACTACTACACTTGCTTGTGCCAAAGAAGATGCAACATTTTTAATATTAACTACGGAAGAAGGAGAAGAAGAAGAGAGTTTCTTCTTGCTGAGACAAGTACCCATTTAACCCAACAAATAGTAGAAGAGAAAGAAATGACTTGGGACTGGAGAGATCTCAAAGCATAGAGTAAAAATAGTGAGAAAGGGAGAACTCAAAAAGGAACCGCTAAGAAGAAAGTGCGAATTTGAATCGTAAAGGATAAGGGTAGAGAGAGAGAGAGAAAGAGAGAGAGAGGGAGGGAGGGGTTTGCAATGACCGAGGTAACAATTCAAAATGGTATCACATGCACGAGTGATAAGATAACGAGAGCCGTTTGGTTTGGGGATTTTGAGGGAGAGAGAAGAAACATTTTCAAATTGTGAGAAAGAAAGAAAGAAAGAAAGAACGAAATAGAGCCGCAAGATTGGAAAGCTCGTTGGTCTGATTTTTAATTTCAGATTTAAGATCTGTCTGACCATGAATCTGACTCACCCCCACTAAGCAAAGGCGATAGCCACTTTTTTTTTTTTTTTTTTCTTTTCTCTTTTTTAATTCTCTTTTTATATCAGTAAAGCAAACTTTACCACCTTTTTTTTTTCCAAAATAGTTTGTGATATAATTTTGGAATATTCATACTGTACCTTAGTACAATTCTCCGATTTCAGATATCTTGTATTTTATAATTTATGCTATATTTATAAAAGTGTACCTCCTAGTTTGAGTTATTTAAAAAACTTGCCCTGTATTTTTGAAAACTATAGATTTGTCCTCTACCCAAAAAAAAATGTTAACTATATAATTATTTCTCTTAATTTTAACTATTTTTCAATTTGTCCATCTATTCTTAAAAATCACAAAAGTATCTTTAAATTTTAAAAACTTATTTCAATTTTTCCCGCTATAAATAGAAAAAATTGAGCAAAATAACATGACTACCTTTAAATAATTATGATAAATATTTTATACATTAAAAACATAAAAAATTCTAAAACAAAACATCATATTTCAAAAAAAGATCTTAAGTTTTATGATTTTTTAAAATTTAAAATATATTTTTTAAAAATTTTTCTCAAGAAGAAACATATATTTCATAAACAAATTTGGTTTTATTAAGGGTATTTTAAACTTATCTCCATATTTTTTAAACAAATTTTTCAAATTCAAATGATACCTTTGGAGTTTCTAAAAATAGAATGACAAATTGATAAATAATTAAAACTATAAGGTATAGTTATGTGATTAATCCAAAAAAAAAATCTTCCAATGTGATTTTTTTTTTTTTTTTGATGAAGGGTCAAATTTGACACTTTATATTCAATGTTGTCCTTTTATGGTACTTTGATGTTACAATTTGCAAACACCACTGTAGAGCATACACTGTTTTGCACGCTCAGCGAGTGTATGGCTAAACCGCAACTTTGAGGGCAAAATGTTGATGGCCAAAAAGGCAATTTGAACGGCTGGGTCAGATCTTGGAGATTATATCTCATGTTGGAAGATTTGATCCAAGTTCTTAACTCCCAAGGAACAAGTGGTTACCACCAGCTGGAGCTACTATCAAGATCAATGTGGATGTTGTTGGGTTAAATTATTTTAACCACTTTGGTATTAGCGTGGTATAACACCTACAGGTTTAATTAAGTAGGATTAATATATAAAATAGTGAATTAGTTTGTCTTAATGTAATTTAAACTTAATTTAATTATTTTGTGATATTTTCAAATTAATCTCACTTTCAATTATTTTTATTTGTTATTTTAAATTTTGAAACAAAATAATTTACCAAATGCTCAACTAGTCCCTCCTTAAAACCACGTGTTGAACATGGTTTTAACCCTGAAAACCATGCTATCTCCTCTTCTATATAACTCTCATCCACTCTCTCTTTCCCTCTCATTTTCCTATTTCTCTCTTTCTCTCTCCTTCAGCTCTTTCTCCCTCCTCTCTCTTCAATTTTTCAGCCACCAAAAGGGGGCCAAAGGACGAGCCTTCAGAGTCACAAAGCCCGCTCAAGTTAGTTCAAAATGCCCATTGAGGTTATCTCTCTCTCTTCAAAGTTTCAAATTTTGTTTCAAAAATTTTAATCTTCCTTGGGTGTTATAATTTGAGCTTCCTTAAGCTCTAATAACGTTTAACCTAAGTTGTAGAATGTGTATTTCTATGAATCTAAGCTTGATTTGAACAAAAATCAACTTAATCAAGTTTTTATATTTTTCTTTGATTTTCAAATAAACCATGAAATTGTGTTTAAATTTGGGGATTTTGTTTCAAATAGGTTTAGGTTTGTTTCCCTATGTTTTCTACATGATTTTTTGGGCTTCAAATGATGAAAAATAGGTTTAAAATGAGATTTGAGCTCGAGAAAGTCGAGGCTCGAATTCTAGAATTTTTCAGATTTCAACAGATTAGCAAGCTGAACATGAGTTCGACAAGCCAGATTCAAGAATTTGACAGGCCAAATTCATATTTTCGGCAGGCCAAACTTAAGCGAATTCGACAGGTCGGACCTAGATATTTGGTAGGCCGAGTAGAGCTATTCGCAGGCCGACTGAACTTTAGAAAAATGACTGATTTTCACCAGTTTTCACTATTTAAAGCATAAATAGAGACTTTAACCTTATGGCATGATTTGTGAACATAAATGGCACACTAAGACACCATGAGTTAGTATAGCATTATAGAATACTCTAAGTTAGATATTGATGGATTTAGTTCATATCTAAGGTTGTTTGTGATTCCGTAGAGCTAACATATAGTGGGTCAGAACTACAGTGTTTGCACTCTCATACAGGATAATGAGGTAGGATTATAATCCCTCTTCTTTGTTAGCCATGATTTTAAAAAGGGTTTTGGCCACAAAGTGTATTTCTTCAAAAAGAATGTTTTAAGGTATGATTGAAAGGAATTTATCAATTATTTTTAATGACTGTTGAACAATAACATGACCATAATGAACAGAATAATGAATGTAAATGAAAACTCATGGTAATATGAGACTTGAATAATGATATAGCGCTAGACGTGTCACAAACACGGTTCGGAATGATATATTAGGGCATGATGCCATACTTAATTATTTGGTCCTATAAAGAGCGACCTTAAGGGCAGATCTTGAAACCTAGCTAGGCCACTCGGTTGTGATTATAATGGCTTTGCTTAAGACTAAATGATGAGACTATTTCCAGATAAATAATGGACTAAATGGTAAGAATAGAATTAATGAATTTTATTAGTTGTATTTTATTATTCCTGTGATAATAATGATTTTCATATTAAAGTTTAATGTTTTCAAAGCTTAAAGTCCTACTGAGCCTTCTACTCACAGTTTTATTGTTTTTAAAACTCCCCCCTAGGTGGCTTATAGTATAGCGCCGAGTGGGATGGTACTGGACATACACATGGACTGTAGGATCTTTCTATCTAGGTTATCTATTTATCTAATCAAGGCATGTAATATTTTAATTATTTTCTCTTAATTTGGACAGTGGTTGCATTTATTTGTATCGATACTATATGTGTGCACAAATGTGGGTCTGATATGGCCTGACTCATTTTTATTAGTTCTCAGTTTCTTCTTATTTTAACTTATTTTGGCTTAAGGGTATTTTTTAAAATTTTAAATATAGCACGTTTTTTTTATAAATAACTCAATTAATTAATTGATGAGTTTAATTCAAA
>CAMOHE010051716.1:0-18707 GCA_946598075.1 Artocarpus hirsutus | reverse complement strand
CATTTGGTATCAGAGCGAGGGTCCTAATCAGGTTTTGCTTATCCGTTCTCTTAGTTTTCATTTGTTTCAATTATTTGTGAGTCTTGATTTCCATTATCAAAGTCGGGTTTAAAAAAAAAAAGAGGTTCCGAAAAGAAAAAAAAACAAGGGAAAGAAGGAGACAAGAGGATCCGAAAAAAAAAAGGTGAGGTAAATGACAGTGGTGAGGTAAAGGTGCATAAGCAAGTGTTAGTTTCTTTTCGCATTGGAAGATATGAAGATGAAGTTTTGTGTGATGTGGTTCCGATGCAAGCTGGGCACTTATTATTAGGCAGACCATGGCAATTTGATCTGCGAGTTAAACATGATGGCTCACCAACAAGTACTCATTTGTTCACCATAAAAAAATGATCACTCTTGTTCCGTTAACACCAAAATAGGTCCATGAAGACCAAGTGAGCTTACAGAGAGACAATGATAAAAGAAAAATGATGAGTGGAGAAAAATCAAAAGTGGGAGTGTAGAGAGAGAGTTCAGGCAGTAAAGAAAAAAAAGAAGAGATGGCTGAGAAAAAGGAGAGCAAAGGAGAGAAAATTGAGAGGACTGAAAAAAATTCACAATCAGCCAATGAGAGAAAAGCAGAGAGAAAAACAAACTTCTATGCAAGAGGTGGTGAGATTAAAAGGGCTTTGTTTTCAAATCAGCCAATGATTGTACTTTTGTACAAAGAAGCATTTTTAAACACTAACGAAATTGCCCTGCATTGCCTAATTCTGTTGTTTCTCTATTGCAGAAATTTGACGATGTATTTCCGGATGAGGTGCCTACTGGTTTGCCACCAATTCAGGGAATAGAACATCATATTGATTTTGTACCTGGCTCTTCCATTCCAAACCGACCGGCTTATAGAAGCAACCCCAAGGAGACAAAGGAGTTTCAAAGGCAGGTCAGTGATTTGATGACAAAGGGTACGTGAGAGAAAGTATGAGCCTGTGCGCCGTTCCAGTCTTACTTGTGCCTAAGAAGGATGGGACATGGAGGATGTGCGTAGACTGCAGAGCCATTAACAATATTACGGTAAAGTATCGCCATCCTATTCCTCATTTAGATGATATGTTGGATGAATTGCATGGTGCTTCTATGTTCTCAAAAATTGATTTGAAAAGTGGATACCATCAAATACTCATGAAAGAGGGTGATGAATGGAAAACTGCCTTTAAGACAAAATATGGTCTGTAAGAGTGGTTAGTAATGCCATTTGGTTTAACTAATAATGCTCTAAGTACATTTATGTGTTTAATGAATCATGTGTTACGTGCATTTATTGGCAAGTTTGTTGTTGTGTATTTTGATGATATACTCATTTATAGTAAAGACGTGGACCAACATGTAGCGCATTTAAATCTGTTTTGGACGTACTTAGAAAGGAGAAATTGTATGCTAACCTCAAGAAGTGTACCTTTTGCACATATAAGCTTGTGTTTCTTAGTTTTGTTGTTAGTGCTTAAGGTATACAGGTTGATGAAGAAAAGGTGCGAGCCATTCAGGAGTGACCGAGTCCAACAAGTGTGGGAAACGTATAGAGTTTTCATGGACTTGCTCGTTTCTACTGGTGGTTTGTGAAAGATTTTAGTACAATAGCTGCACCACTGACTGAAGTGATCAAGAAGAACGTTGGGTTTAGATGGGGAGAAGAGCAAGAAAGGGCATTTTAGTTAATCAAGGAGAAGTTGACTAATGCTCCATTGTTATCTTTACCTAATTTTTCCAAAACTTTTGAGATTGAATGTGATGCTTCAGGTGTTGGAATTGGTGCTGTTTTAATGCAGGAAGGGAGACCAATAGCATATTTCAGCGAGAAACTAAATGGGGCAACTCTTAATTACCCAACTTATGATAAGGAGTTGTATGCGTTGGTTCGGGCACTAGAGACGTGGCAGCACTACCTATGGCCTAAGGAGTTCGTGATTTACACCGATCATGAATCCCTAAAACACTTGAAAGGCCAATAGAAGCTGAATAAGAGGCATGCTCGTTGGGTGGAGTTTATAGAGACATTTTTGTATGTCATTCGCTACAAGCAAGGTAAAGAAAACGTCGTTGCCGATGCGCTTTCTCGCAGGTATACCTTAATCTCAACTCTTAATGCTAAACTACTGGGTTTTGAACATATTAAAGAGTTATATGCTGATGACCGTGACTTTAGCACTGAGTATCAAGCTTGTGAGAAATTTGCTAGTGGTAAGTACTTTAGGCATCGGGTCGCGGTTCCATTTCAAATTCGATTAGGCGTTTTGACCTTGGAGGCCAAAGTTGGTTAGGGTCGTGTCAGTTCTTGGCGTGGTTGCCTAATTATTCATTAAGAGATTTGCTAGTGAGAGAATCCCATGGGGGAGGATTGATGGGACATTTTGGAGTGATGAAAACTTTAGCGGTGTTGCAGGAACACTTCTATTGGCCACATATGAAACGAGCTATTGAGAGGCTTTGTGGTAGATGTGTAACTTGTAGGCAGGCTAAATCAAGAGTGCAGCCCCATGGTTTGTACACCCCTTTACCAATACCTAGTGAACCCTGGACTGATATTTCGATGGATTTTGTGTTAGGTTTGCCTTGGTCTAAACGGGGAAAAGACTCAATATTTGTGGTTGTGGATAGCTTTTCCAAGATGGCACATTTTATTCCATGCCACAAGACAGATGATGCTTCCAATGTTGCTGATTTGTCCTTTGGGGAAATTGTGAGACTTTATGGTATGCCTAGGACAATTGTTTCTGATAGGGATGCAAAGTTCTTAAGCTACTTTTGGAAGACTTTGTGGGCTAAATTAGGGACTAAGCTATTGTTTTTGACCACTTGTCACCCTCAAATCGATGGTCAAACAGAAGTTGTGAATAGAACCTTGTCAACTTTGTTACGGGCTGTCATTAAAAAGAACATCAAAACTTAGGAGGAGTGTTTACCACATGTTGAGTTTGCTTATAATCGGTTTGTTCATTTTGCTACTCAATTTTCACCATTTGAAATTGTTTATGGTTTTAATCCTTTAACTCCTTTGGATTTAATGCCATTACCTTTGTCTGAGTGTGTGAATTTAGATGGAAAAAGAAAACCTGACCTTGTTAAGCAGATACACGAGAAGGCAAGACTCAACATTGAGCGAAGGACTAAGCAATATGCTCAACAAGCCAACAAAGGGTGTCACAAGCTCGTCTTCGAGCCCGGGGATTGGGTATGGTTGCACTTACGCAAGGAACAGTTTCCAGAACAAAGGAAGTCCAAGCTGTTGCCTAGAGGGGACAGTCCTTTTCAAATTCTTGAAAGGATCAATGATAATGCATACAAGCTAGACTTGCCAGGTGAGTATGGTGTAAGCGCCACCTTTAATGTTTCTGATCTAAGTCCTTTTGATGCAAGTGACGATTTGAGGACAAATCCCTCTCAAGAGGAGGGGAATGATGAGGGCATCGATAGCACAAGTAAGAGCACAAGGGATGAGACATATTTAGATCCAATTCAAGTTCCTATTGGTCCAGTTACGAGAGCTCGTGGGAAGAAGTTCAAAGAAATGCTTATTGGGCTGATTCAAGCATCTTGAGCTCAAGCTATCACATGGAGGCCTATTGAGGGAATTGCATGTGACAAACAGACCAACAAATGCGTGATTCAAGTTCTAGAAGGGACCAAATAATCCTATGGCTGCAAATAATCTCTCTACTTTCCATTTCAGTTACTTTCCCAATTTGAGACGACCAGTGGCGAGAAGAATCAGCTAATTGCCTAATTATTATCTAGTTTCCTTTTCTTTTACAAAAGATGTGTTTATTTTTATATTATTGTAAGGCTTTTAAGCCATTTAGGAAACTTACTTTATTTGCTTTAGATTGAGCATATTTTTGGCTAGTAATTGATTTGCCCGAAATTCCATGGGCAATTAGGAGCTCAAAATTTGCAAAGGGGAACCACTATATATTGTAACGAATTTCATTCAATGGTAAGAAGCTTTTACACACAATTTGAGGTTTAATTCTCTTCGGTTCCTAAACAAACTATTCAAACTTATCGGAAGATTCCGTGGCGTTCAAAGACTTATCAATCAGTCCATCCATAACTGATTGTGGTGTCCTCACATACCAAGGTTTGTGCTTTTTGTTAGGCATCGGGTCGCGGTTCCATTTTAAATCCGATTAGGCGTTTCGATCTTGGAGGCCAATTCTGGTTAGGTTCGCGTTAGTTCTTGGCGTGGTTCGTATCAATTAGTTTATTCCCTCCAATAAGTTGTTAAGGTTGGAAAAAAAAATCCTATACCCTCAAAACATCTCACCCAAATCACTCTCCCTCGTCTCTTCACATTTTTCTCTCAAAAACTCCTCCAACTCATCTCCATGTTTTCTTCTCCATCTCTTCTCTTCATTTCCCTGCTACAAACACCTGAAAGAACATCAAGAAATTTGAAACATCTCCCAACTGAACTCAAAAAAAACGAGAGAAGCCCCACTTTGCAGTAAGCTTTAACTCATCTTCCACGTTTTTCTCCACTTCTTCTCTTCATTAGTGATACGAACCCCACCAAGAATTGACACGACCCTAACCAAAATTGGTCTCCAAGGTCGAAAGTCCTAATCGGTTTTCAATGGAACTACGACCCGATGCCTAACAGGAAGCACGAACCTTGGTATATGAGGACCCCACAATCAGCTATGGACATAGACTGATTGATGAGTCTATGAATGCCACAAAATTTTTCGATAAGTTCGAATAGTTCATTTAGGAACCAAATAGAATTAAACCTCAAATTGTGTGTAAATTGATGTCCATTGAATGAAATTCGTTACAATATATAGTGGTATCCCCTTTGTGAATTTTCAACTCCTAATTGCCCATGGAATTTCGGGCAAATCAATTACCAGCCAAAAAAACGCCCAATCTAAAGCAAATAAGGTAAGTTCCCTAAATGGCTTAAAAGCCTTACAATAATATGAAATAAAAGAAATGCATGTTTTCTAAAAGAAAAGGAAACTAGACAATAAATAGGTAAAAAGCTGATTCTTCTCGCCACTTGTCGCCTCAAAACGGGAAAGTAACTAAAATGGAAAGTAGCTTAATTATTTGCAGCCATATGGTGCTAATCACTTGTTGATTTTGCAAACATGATTATTCAGTCCCTTCTAGAACTTGAATCATGCATTTGTTGGTCTAGATGTCATATGCAATTCCCTCAATGGACCTCCACACAATAGCTTGAGCCCAAGTTGCTTGAATCAGCCCGATAAGCATTTCTTTGAACTTCTTCAGATGAGCTCTCATAACCGGACCAATTGAAACTTGAATTGGATCTAAATATGTCTCATCCCACGTGCTCTTGCTTGTGCTACCGATGTCCTCATCAATTAGTCTACTGCAAATACCTAGAAAAACATCAAGAAATCTCACCTTTCACTTGGCCAAATGCAAAGAAAAATAAGAGGAGCTTCATCTTAAGATAAGCATCATCCTACATGTAACTTGAAATTTTGTTATCTATTGATTTTCAACCTCCATAACTTTATCTACAAATTTCTATTTTTAATGAAATTTTAGTATGATGTTTATGTATATGTTATGTTATGTTCCTCAAGGTTTCACATCATTTAGTGTTGTCTATGCTTTGATATTAAATGTTCATGCTTTGCACTTCTAGTCAATATGTTGCTGATCGGTAAAGTTTTGTATAAACGTAGTCTTTGTTCAAGGGGTAAACGCATTTTGATATGAAAATTGGTAGAAATATAATTGATATGTTAAGTTGTGAATTGGAAAGCTTCATAGAAATATCATGTATATTTTATGAGTTATTGAACTTTCTTTAAACTAGGTTTTTACGGCTGTGAAACTTGAAAATTTTGGACTTCTTGCTTTTATGACGTTTTATTATGGCTAAATGAATTTGGTTGGCGAGAAATGTTTTTCTGTTATATGTGTATAGATTGTCATAAAAATTTTAGAGCCAAAGTAATTTTATTTTATTTGTTTGAAAATGCTTACTGAAGGATGCTCATTGCTTTTCAAACTTGAAGTTAGTTTTACCACTGAACTTCTAATGTATGTTTTGATTTTTTTCAATTTTATTTGAAGCCAAATTTTGGATATGTTGTAGTTTTGGGTGTTTATTATATGTAATATTTTTGTTAAATTATATTATGGTCTAGATAATTTATTACATGGACTTTAATTAAGGTCGTTCACTGCCCAACTATTGCTGGCAGATTTTATGTTATGAAGTATATGACTTGTTTAGGTTATCAAATAGAATTTTTATGACCAACAAAAAATCACGGTATTATGTTTATATGTTAACTTTGTCCCAATAGAGTTTCATGCTTTTGTTGTGTGTAAATTGTAAGTTATTGAGCTATGAATTCGTAAGGGTCAGGCAACATTCTCTATTGGCAATTTTGTTTAAATGTTTCAAAGGTTGATTAAATTTGTTTTGGATTAATGTTTCAAAAGAAGCATGTATGTGTGATGTAGTGTAGTATTGAATGATATCATGAAGATGAATGTTGATTTTATGAATAATTGACATGAACACTCTAAGAGGTGAGCACATTGAGACTGTGGCGATGTCATCTAAATTAAGGTTTAGTAAGCAAGCTAGTCAAGTAAGCACATTCTCACCTGCAACATGATGAAATTTATAAAATTTTGTGAAAATGTTTTATGATGATTTCTATGATGTTTTACATAATGATTTATCATGAAAGCTTTTGATGTTACAACAAGGTTTATTGCATGTTTTGATGATGAGGTATGTCAAAGCTCAAAAGTATATATATATATATATATATATATATATGTATATGTATGTGTCACCTAATTACGTGTTGCACACCCAATGTTAATGTTAATGTTTATGATGTTTATGGTGCTGTCCAAAGTTAGACTTGTCATGTTTGGTTTGGGAATAGCTACCCCTCTCCTCTCCAGGCGATGTACCTATGATGATAATGTTATGGTGCAACACTTGGGCCCCTAAAGATAAAATGAATAAAGTTTTAATATGGATGTTTTCAAAGGAAAGATATGTTCTATATGAACTTGTGCCTAGTGCACTATGATAATGATGATGACTATGATTATGATGTTACGAAATGATTTTCATGAAATGTTTTAAGCTATGAGATAGGAAAGTGTATTTACTAAGCTTTTGCTTAGTTAGTTTTACATCATGTTGTAGACAAAGGTAAAAGAATTAAGGACTAAGAGGAGGACGAGGATGGGCATGTGTGCTAGGAATGTTGGATTGGAAAACAAAAGAATGCCATGAAAGGAATTTATTTTGCTGAACAATATTTTGTATTTGAATGTTATTTTCCACACTATGTTCTATTAAGACTTGTTTTAAACTTCCTTTTGTTGGTAGTAGATCAGCCTGTCGACCATTATAGGTCGACATGCAATGTTACAATTGGCCTATCGATTGCCTTGCATCAGCCTGCCGATTTGTGTTTTAAAACTCTGATTTTGCAATTCCTCTAACGGCCTGTCGATGGTTAAAATTCAAACTGTCAGTCATGTTCAGCCTGTCGGTGTCTGAAGTTTGGCCTACCGAACTGAAAAAGCATATTTGAATCATTGTTTTAAATTTATACTCAAATTATGGTTTCATTATTTTTGGTATTGATAAACTATTTAAATATACATAAGTAGTTTTAAAAATATTTTGTAAAAGTATATATATAAAAAAAAATGTATGTATGGATCCTAGGTTATGTTCAACTATTAAAAAGTATTTAAATAGCTTATCTTAAAACAATGATTAAGGTAATGACATTTGTGACGTCCGTTAAGGGCGCGTTACAGATTTGGTATCAGAGTAGATTTTTGTTGCCAATACACGTTGCCACACATCAATTCAAGTCCTCCAAGTAAGTATGTTTTAAGTTAGATGATGTAGATGTAAGTTTAATGATAAATGTAAGACCTAAATGTATAATGATGAATGCCTTAGTCCATAATGTAGTAGTGAAATCTTGCCTCATTCCTAAAATCAAAAGTTTATTCCAAAAATTTATAATTTTAGGAAGTCAAAGATGCAAAGATGTAAAAGGACTCAAGCTCATGCTCAAGCCATTGCTAGTAATGATAATCTAGCTGATGTAAGATTGATGACAATGATTGCCAAGCTTCAAAGTCAACTTCATGAGCAAAGAAAAGAAATCGAGGAATTAGAGCCAGTAGTCAAGGAGGCGAAAGACAAGGAGAAAACATGCCACCTCCTCCTCAACAGCAAAGAGAGGAAGTCCCAGCTCCTGTACTAGAAGCAAGACCTATTTGTCAAGAGCCCTTATTAGCCAGATGGAAACATGTTAAGCCAGTAGACTTTGAAGGTTCTAAGGATCCCCTGGTCGGGCAAGGATAGTTCAAGACAATTGAAGCCACTTTGAAGCTTATGGGATTTACTGAAAGTGAAAAGGTCCTTTATGCCTCGTACTACCTAACTATGGAAGCTAGAATCTAGTGTGATGGAATCAAGCAGAGCAGGAATGTAGACGAGATGACATGGGCAGACTTCATTCAAGAATTTAATGACAAGTTCTTCCACATGAACATTACATGGAAACACTATGATGAGTTCAAGAACCTATGCCAAGGTGATATGTCAGCTAATGATGTGGTTGCCAAGTTTGATTAGTTAGCATGCCTTTGCCTATGAATGGTCAACGATGAAAGTGAGAGGGTCCAAAGATTGATCAGAGTTCTCCGACCAGAAATTGTAGCAATCGTTGATAGGGCAAGTCCATCGAGAACTCAAGAACAAGTCATTTTACAAGCTCAACAAGCTGAATTCCATTTGTCGAGGTTAAGGAGAAACCAACCTTAGCCAAGCCAGCCTGCGAATAATGTCAATGCTTAGAACTGACCCCAAGGTAGAAACAACAACAACCAGCACTAGAAGAACAACAAGAGGAAGAGCAATTTTCAGAACCAGCAAGGTCAAAACAACAAGAAACCTAGTGGTGGCTAGTATAGCAGCAACAACAAGCAGAGGCAACCATGTGTCAAATGTGGAAAGTAGCATCCAGGTGAATGTCGTACAACCAATGCTTTATCTGTGGACATGAGGGTCACTATGCCATGCACTGCCCTAATTAGTCCCATACTTAAGTCTAGCAGATAGCTCCTCCTGCTTAGCTCCACCATATGCAATATACTTTGGAAGGGCCACTGATAGACCAAGGAAGACTTAAAGCCCCACCAACCAATGCACGCATTTATGCAATGATGAAAAAGCAAGTGGTAGCGAAACCTCTAATATTGTTATAGGTCAGATCTCAAGTCTTTCTTTTAATGTACATGTTCTCTTTGATACGGGTTCCACACATTCATTTATATCCTCATCATTTGCTAAGAAGTTAGGAGAACACTTAGAACCTATGAGAAGGGGTTCACTACAACACTACCCTCGAGGGAAGTGATGATGTCTATGCATTATTTGCATATAGTTCCTTTGAGAATTTCTGAAAGAGAACTATTCATCAATCTTATTATAATCGACATATACGATTACTATATGATTCTCAGTATGGATTTCCTAATTAAGTATAATGCATCTATCGACTGCCAAAGACGAAGGGTGATTTTCCATCGAAAAGGTGAAGACAAATTTGTGTTCATGGGTGAGTAAAAAAAGAAGCCAAACATGTTTCTAACAACTATAAAGGCAAGAAGAAAGCTACTAGCAAGTGGTTGCATGGGTTATTTGGCAAACATTGTAGACAAAAGTCAAGAAGAAAAGACAAAGATAGAAGATGTTTTGGTGGTTCGAGAATTTCCTGAAGTATTTTTAGATGACTTGTCAAGCTTGCCTCTAGATAGAGAAATTGAATTTGAGATCAAGCTTGCTCCAGGCACTGATCTAATTCCAAGGCACTGCATAGAATGACTCCAGCTGAATTGAAAGAGTTGCATGCTCAATTGAAGGAACTTCTTGATAAAGGCGTCATCCGATGAAGTCATTCACCATGGAGAGCATCACTTTTGTTTGCAAAGAAAAAGGATGGCTCCATAAGACTTTGCATTGACTATCGGGAGCTAAACAAAGTGACAATCTGTAACACCCACCATTTTCTTTAACTGATGTTATGTAATATTTGACGATTTTATGCGTCACATGAATGAAATTATGACTTAGAAACATATTTTGCGTGAAAATTTCAGTATGTTATTTATGATTATGAAATTTATTATGAGCTAACAACTTTATTTGTTGTGGATGGACTTAGAAAATTCCAACGACACAAAGTGTTGGAATATACTTATTATAATTGGTCCTTAAATATTATATTTTATTAACTACTTTATACTTCATGATTCTATGAATTATATTATCAATTATATGGTTTGGAAATTTTATTTTTTTATTTAGTTTAAGTTATTAAATAAAAAGAATTATTATGTGTTGTCTTATTGTTTCACGAGTATAATAATTCAAACTCATATTTGAGATATGTTTATATATATAAGTCGTCAGATGAGTTCAAATATATTACATGTTAATTATGTGTAAACAAATAATGGTGGATGTATACATTGTTTAGGAAAGTAAGTGGAAGCTAGAATTCCATGTTTCTTATAAGAGAAGCATATTACTATTTTGGGTTGTCAGTTTCCATTACGTGCAGCAATATCTTGTTGTTGATCAAATATATATATATATATATGTTATAGATATAATTGTTATATTATTCTTTTAGCAAGTAGTAGACAAACATTACATGGGGGGAGAGTATAATAATCTTGCCTCCTTGTTATGCAGGTCTTGTGATAATGTTACAAGTATCTATATTCTCACACACACACACATATACATATAAGAGAATAGCTGTGGATTATTCTTAGAAGCATGTGCCCAAATTACTATTGCTCACTAGCACACTTTCTTGTCATGTATAGGAATGCATTGTACTAATCTATAGGTTTAAGATAATCTTATATCTACAAGATTCCTCGATAAATTCATCATACCTCCATGTATTTCTCTAATTCTTAGTTTTTGTTTTTTTTTTCATTTATTTATTTGTCTGATTTATTTAGACTATTAGACTTCATGGAAACCCATCCAGAACATATACATGGTGTTGAGGATATTTTTTAAGAATCAAAGTGGAGTCCAACTCCTCCCTAATAAGACTTCATTATTTTTCATGTATGGCTCCCTTCCTCAAGAACTATCCTTCTTTCTTTTTTCTTCTTCTTTCTTTTTTTCTTTTTTGTCTTTTTCTCCCAAGTTTCCTTTGGCAATGTGGTGCACAAATGTGTCACCATGATTAAAAAGAAAAAAGAAAAGAAAGAAAGAGAGAGAGAGAGAGAAGAAAAGTCATAGCAGCCCCAAATGATAGAGCAGCCTTTGTGGAATTTTTGTGACAAGAATAATAATTGTTATCTATATATACAATCAATTGTATATTCCTTGTATTCTTTTTCTTTCTCACACACATTACTCTCCTTGTCTTTCTCCTCCAACATGAGACACCTATAGCAACGTACAATACTCAAAAGTCTCCATCTATATTGGTCTTCATTTCTTCCTTTTTTTCCATTCATTTACACGACACACGACACATGCACAGACATAGATATCTAGATTATAAACAACAATTTCCAGAATTGCCAATTATTTCTACCCCTCCTAAAAACTACCCAAATACCTTGCAATTCATAGTCTATCCACACACACACACACACACACACAAACTAAATTCTACCACTAGACTCAAGAGTCGACATTTTCAAGTTCTGGTCATCTAAGGGGTAGGCTTTCTAAGTCTAAAACTTTTCTTTAAAATGTTTGTTTATATGTTTGAATTTTCATGGAGCAAATATTTTGATCTTTAGGATAGATATTGTTAATTTTTTATGATAAACATGTTAGAGTTTTAAGACATCAAGTTCTCGACTTTTGTAAAGGATGATCCTTGTTACTGTTTTGAGCATTATGAAAAAAAAAAAGTGTGTTGTTTAATTCAAGATAAGGTTTATGTTAACTGTATGAGATTAGTTTTGAGAGGATATTATGATTGTGTAAAAAAAAAAAAAAAAAAAGGACTTGAAGCATTAGAAACTTAAATTACATCCCCTAGAGTGGTGACGTTTTCTTGCATATCTGGGTTTTACAAAAGATGAATTTGATAAATTTGCTAACACATCTAAAAGGTTGACATCCTAAGCTTTCTAACAAGCTATCATGAGCCTAAATTGGAGTTGTATTCTATTTTCTATGAATTTCCAAAAATTTTGGCTCAAAATTAGAAAATCTACCTATAGTATACTACAGTTTTATGATTTGTAGAACATAATAAAAATACTTATTGTTATCCAAATAAAATAAAATTAAATCTGTTAGTATTTTTGGATATCTATTATATCCTATAAAAATTTCAAAGCTATTCAAATTTTTGTGATTTTTATAAAATTTGTTTATTGCTTGCTGCCTGTATCCTATTTCTAGCAACAGAGTCATGACTTGTAAAACATGAAATAATAGCTTAAATTGATTCAGTTGTGATGAAATTAAATCTGGTCATTCTTATGGATGTTGAGAATATGTGGCAAAATTTCAAGTCATTTCAAATTTTGTGTGATTTTTAAAAAATTCATAGGAATGCTGGCTATCCAGGTTACTCATCCAGAACTGAGTTGTGTTTTGGAAAAATATGAAAATGGCACTTAAACTATTCAAATGGCATGAAATTTATTCTAGTGATGTATGTATAAAAGTTAAAGCTATTGGAATTTTCTATGATTTTATAAAAATCATGGAGTGCTAGCTATTGGGTTGAGTTAATAAACTTGTCTTAATTGTGATAATTGTGTAAGTTGGTTTAATTGATCAAGTATGAAATTGCTTGTTGTAGTGATATTGAATGTGATGTTTTGAGTATGTTCTTATACCAAGAATGTTTCTTTTATAACCATGTTATAGAATTAAAGAAGTTTGAGGCACTTGAGTCGTTGGAAATAGAAAGGAAACCATCAACTTGCAAGAGGTTAAGTAAAATTGCTACAAGTCAAGAAAGTACATTATCATCTGTAACATGATTAAGAATTGTAAAAAGTTTTGAGAAATGTTATGTTTTATTATGTTATTAATGTTTATGCATTTCTCATTCAAAAGACACCTTGGTTATGAAGAATGTATTTTTATGGATGTTTACATCATTGTTTCATGACACATATGACGTTTTCAAAAATATATATATATGTATATATATATATGTATCACCTAAATAAGACGTTGCACACCAATGATGATGATGATGATGATGATGATGATGATAATGATGTTTGTCCTGCAAGGTAGACTTGTCACGTTAGGTTTGGGATTAGGTACCCCTCTACTTTCATGACGGCACACCCTAATGATGTTAATGGTACAACGCTAGGGCCCTAAAGATTAAAATGAATGTTTTTAATATGGAAAAAGGGAAAAGAAAAGATATGTTCTTACCAAGCGTGCTATATGCACTATGATGACTATTTCAAAGATGAAATGATTCATACTATAGTTAAAGTTGTTGTAATGTTTAGTGAGATTGCGTAATGCACTTACTAAGCTTAACGCTTACATAAGTTAATCTTGTTGTAGATAAGGGTAAGGCTATAGCTATGGATGAAGGACGGACAGACAAATGTGTGTGCAAGGATGGTGGTGTTGGATAACAAATTTATGACATGAAATAGAACGTTAATAATGCTATTTTCAAATTTAATTCCACACATTATGAGATATTTTTATGGACTTGGTTTGTAATAATTTATTGGTTGTAAATTGCTTTCATAATTCATGTTTATTATGTTAAACTAACCTTTTTTTGTAGGTAGTCGGCTAGCCGAATACCTTGGATATTTAGTCGGGCTAACCAAGAAGGAAAACCATTTAAGGTAAGTATTATTGAATTTTTTTTTTTGAAAGATGTAATCCTGATAAATGCTAATAATATACACTTAGAAATAATTCAATTGTTTAAAAATAAATTAAAATGTTAATCCACATGTTCATATGGTAATAATAATAAAAAAATTTACACCAAAAATCCTAGGTTAATAATTAGATAATACTTACAAGTTTAGGTTTTCCCATCAAATAATTAAAAGATAATGATGTAAGTTAACGGTTCCTATGACGTCCGTAAGGGAACGTTACACAATCAAGAACGAGTACAAGTTTTCAGAATTGATGATTTGTTCGATCAGCTTAAGGATGCGTCTGTGTTTTCAAAGATTGATCTACCGTCTGGATATCATCAGTTCAAGATAAAAGAAGGAGACATTCTAAAGACAACTTTCAAATAGAGGTATGGTCAGTATGAATTTATAGTTATGCCTTTTGGTCTAACGAACGCACTGGCAGCTTTCATGGATTTGATGAATTGGGTATTCAAGGAATATCTTCATAAATTTGTCTTAGTCTTTATTGATGATAGTTTGTAGATTCAAAGAGTTGAGAAGACCATGCTGAGCACTTGAGGATTGTGCTAGAGACCTTAAGGAGACATAAGCTGTATGCAAAGTTCTCTAAGTGTGATTTGGCTTGACAGTATATCTTTCTTAGGTCATGTTGTGTCAAAAGATGGAATAATGGTGGATCTTGCTAAAGTCAAACCTGTTCTTAGCTAGAAGCAACCAAAGAATGCAAGCAAGATAAGAAGCTTCTTGGGGCTTGCTGGTTACTACTAGAAATTTGTAGAAGATTTCTCTATGATAGCGACGCCTCTCACGAACCTGACCCGCAAGGGAAAGAAGTTTGAATGGATGGAAGTATACGAGAAGAGCTTTCAAGAATTAAAGAAAGGCTTGACTACAGCTTCAGTCTTGGCTATTCTAGAAGGAAATGAAGGGTTCATTATTTGTAGTGATGCCTCTAAGATGGGCCTTGGTGCAGTACTATGCAAAATGATTGAGTAGTTGCCTATGCCTTAAGACAGTTGAAGGATTACATGAAGAATTATCCCACTCATGATCTTGAGTTGGTAGCCGTAGTTTTTGCATTGAAGATTTAGAGACACTATTTATATGGAGTCCAGTGCAAGATCTATGCAGATCATCAAAGTCTAAAGTACTTCTTCATTCAAAAGGACCTAAACATGAGGCAACGGAGATGGCTAGAGCTGGTGATGGATTGTGATTGTGAAATCCTTTATCATCTAAGAAAGGCTAATCGAGTGGCTGATGCTCTGAGCAAGAAGATGGTTGTAGCGTTGATGTCCTTACATGTGATGTCTTAGTCTTTGAGGAAAGAAATTTTGGACTTCAGTTTGGAACTGATATCAGGACATCTTTCTACATTAACTCTTACTCCATCATTGTTTGATGAGGTCTGAAAGAAACACGATGAAGATGTAATTCTAGTGAGGATCAAGCGTTAAATCAATGAAGGAAGATGTGAAGAGTTTTTTGTTGTTGCTTATGGAACCCCATATCTCAAGAATTGCTTATGTGTTCCCAACATTGATGGTCTAAAAGAAAGGATATTAGTAGAAATTCATGACACTCCCTACTCAATTCATCCGGTGTAAAAAAGATGTATAATGATCTAAGGGATAGATTTTGTTGGTTTGGAATGAAACGCAAATTAGCGATATACGTAAAGAATTGTTTGACATGTTAGCAAGTTAAAGTCAAACACCAAAGTCCTGGCAATGATTTGTAGTTGATTCAGATACCAGAATGGAAATGGGAAGAGATTACGATGGATTTTATCACAGGATTGCCAAGAACAATGAATGGATTCGATGCCATTTATGATGCACGCAATGGAGCTGTACAAGTTAGGAGCCGTATTCATGATCCCTTAAGCCATTCAAGTGGTCCACTCACAAGATCTAAGGCCAAGCGATTCAAGGAAGCATTGAACAGGCTCATTCAACAAGTTTGTGACATGTCACATAAATGGAGCCCCGGTATGGGCCCAACTTAATCACAAGAGAGCCTAGTCACTATAATTAAGGTTCTAGAAGATTCACATTGATGATAGTGCATGATTCCAGTAAATTGTGGGGCAAACTTCCTATTTGGATCGACACATGGGTGCCATGTCATCATGTTCGAGTCTCGTCATCAAATTATCTTTTTAATGTAATTTTCGTGATTTCTTAGTTGCCAAACTCGGATTTGTTAGGCAAGAAAACAAACCTGGATATTTTCTGTTTTTTCTAGATTAGGATAGGTGCATTTTAAGGGATAAAATTAGCTACTTTCTTTTTATGTTATTTCTATTAGATAACAGCCAGGAAAGTCAGATTTTAAGGCTTAATTTCGCATGGGAAAGCGCCAATTAAGGGATTTTCTAAGTCAACATTCGATTAGGGATTCTTTTGGGCTGAAAATCATTCCTATATAATTGTAAACACTTTGTTATTTTGACTTTAATAAATCAGATCATTATTCACGACTTTTGGTGAGACTTTCTTGCGTTCTTCTTATTTTCTTGAGAAGACTCTTTGAACTTATCAAGATTAATCTTGTGGCGTTCAACAAACTGACTTATCATCTAGAGTTTAAGTGTTCTTGCAAATTCTAGGTGTGGCGTCTTCCTATCTATGGTTCTTGGTTTGAGTCTCTCTAGACTACGGGTCAAGGCTCAACAAACGTATGTCTTAAGGGATTAGGAGTTCGATTCTAGATTTGGTGTCGGGTCTTGTCGCGTTAGTCGGTGGGGTTCATATCAGTTGGCATCAGAGCTTAGGTTCCAAGGCAAGTTTGACTATCCTTTATTTTATGTACTTGTTCTTATTTAGTCGAATTTAGAGTCCTAAAAAAAATTCTAGTTTAAGGTTTGAATTTCTTGGCCAAACTCTTTTCTTCTTTTGTTTTCTCCTTGTTCGAATTTTTTCCAATTCCGTTTGCTTGAATACTTGTGTTAGTTTTTGTTTGATTTGAAATTCGATTGTTTCCGTTTGATTCTCGTTTATTTGTGCACACTTGCTCATTTGTGTGTTGATTCTAGTTTAACAAAAAAAAAAAAGGATCCGAAAAGAAGAAAAAAAAAAGAAAAGAAAGAAAAACAAGGAAAGAAGAAGACAAGAGGATCTGAAAAAAAATTAAAAATTCAGCTATTCATTTTACACGTTCTTGTGATTTAGCATCATTGTTATTGAGTCTTCATTTGCCATTCTATGAATTGCATGTCAAATCTTGCAGATTGTTTGGGTAGAGTCTAGTTTGTTTGAATTGCTGCTTGAATCTTGTGTGTTTCTTGAGTCTGATTAAGAATATGAGAAGTCACAAAAAATGAAAAAAGGCAAGAGCATTGAGAACATCAAGTTAAATGCCAATTTGAGTGAAACACGAGTGTAAGCGAATCATTCTTGAGTGAAACACGTGAGGGAGTGCTTGTGAGATTCCTAACCTTTTCTTGTAGACTTTAAACATGTCTCACAATCCAGAAGATAATTCAATTGAAGAGGTCCAACAACGAATCAATCCGAACCTACAGTTACAAGCTTTGATGGGGGAATTGAGACGGATGATGAGAGCTGAATTGGAACCTTTACATGAGAGAATGGATAGGTTGGAAGAGGGGGCACCAAGGGGGCAGTGCCAAAATAACCCCATTAGGCAACCTAGACGTGTGCACCATGGTGAACAATAGGGGGATATAGAGGATGATGACTGGGAGGAGTTTGATGTTTCACCTAACAACCAGGACAGGTTTGGGCGTGGTTTAGGGAATAGAGAAGATAGGCTAGGTAGGCAGAGGTGGGATGATAACTTAGGAAGCATCAAGGTGAAGATTCCGTCCTTCCAAGGAAAAAATGATCCTGAGGTGTATCTAGAGTGGGAGAAGAGGATGGAGATGGTCTTCGATTGCCACAACTACTCTAAGTTGAAAAAGGTAAAACTCGCTACAATTGAATTCACTGACTATGCTATTGTTTGGTGGGATCAGTTATTGAAGGATAGAAGAAGAAATGGAGAACGAACTGTTGAGACATGGGGGAAATGAAAGCAATCATGCGCAGACGATTCATCCCAAGTTACTACCATAGGGAGTTGTACAACAACCTCCAACACCTCACACAAGGTAATAGGAGTGTTGATGAATATCATAAAGAGATGGAAGTCGCCATGATCCGCGCAAATGTAGTGGAGGACCGGGAGGCCACTATGGCTACGTTCTTGCATGGTTTAAACCGTGAGATTGTAGATGTAGTAGAAATGCAACATTATGTGGAGTTGATAGATATGGCGCACCAAGCCATCAAAGTGGAGCAGCAATTGAAGCGAAGAAACATGGCTAGGAGGGGATCTAATATAGCTACCTCAAACACATGGAGACCAGCCCCTAAACGGGAAGAATTTTCAACAAACAAACCAAAGACCGAACCCTCTAAAGATGCCAAACAAGTTGCTGCACCTAAACAAGGTAACACTGAATTTCCTACCTTAAAAAGTCATGACATTAAGTGCTTTAAATGTCAAGGCAGGCGTCACATATCTCGCAAATGTCCAAACAAGAGAGTAATGGTGATTACAGCTCAAGGAGAGATTGTTTCAGAGGATGAAGAAGAAGAAGAAGTAGAAGACATGCCACCTCTCGAAGATGCCTATGAAGGGGAGTGTGCTGTAGTTGGAGAGTCATTAGTGGCAAGACGAGCTCTCAGTGCACAGTCTAAAGAAGAAGAGAATAATCAGCGAGAGAATTTGTTTCATACACGGTGTTTTGTGAATAACAAGGTTTGTAGCGT
>CAMOHE010051715.1:114471-129854 GCA_946598075.1 Artocarpus hirsutus | reverse complement strand
TATATATATATATATATATATATATATATATATATATATATACAGTTAGCTATTATATACATTAGTAATTACATAAAGTTTATTATTATTGTCGTCGTTGTCGTTGTCGTTATTATTATTATTATAAAAATAATCATTTTAATAGTGATAAAAAAATAATGTTAATGGAGTTCACAAACATTAATGAGCCTTTAAGGCAATGCATATCACAAAGGGATTATTTTCAAATCTATTATGTGATTAAAAAAAAGGAAAGAAAGTTTAAAAAGTGTCCATAGATTGGATGTAGACCCATAAATGGCTTTTTATGAAAAATAGCTGGGGTCATATCGTAAAGCATGAAATTGTGCTAAGTTTAAAATTTATATTAAATTGTCTTGCAAATAGTCAATTTAATCTACAAAAATTTTTATAAATTGTGACTATTATTTTTATGATAAAATTATAAGCTATAATGTGTTTTCATATTAAGTATAAAAATATAGTTGTTAAAAGAATAATAAACGAAAGAAATATATGTGTTATTTATTTATTATTAGCATTTTAAACTTTTAAAATTTACAAAAATTATCTTGAGTTCTAAATACAATATTATTTTAAGAAAAATAAGTAAATGTGGTGAATATAATTAATCACCGACTTAAAATACAAGAATGTCAAAGTTCATCATTTCAGAATAAAATCACGAAATCTAAAAAATAATCTTAGATTCATGAAAATGATTTTTATGACAATATAGAGGTATTAATAAGTTCAAAAATATAGTAAGAAAATTTGAATTTATTTAATTATTTCAAAGAGCAAGAATATTACAAATTTAAAAAGTACAATTATGTTTATGAAAATTTCAAGGTTATTAATCAAATTTGATAAACCTGATACTACACATATTAGACTGTGAGGTCTCAATGTCCATAAATACAATAACCAAAAAAAATTAGACCAATAAAAAATAAAATCTCTCTCTACTTTTTCTCTCTAACCCACCATGGCTAAAACCCAACCTGAGATCCTGACCTCCGTTTTCGATACTTCCTACATCAACAAAAAATTCACGACATGTTGGTTCCAATGAGATACTGTGCCGACCATGGCTCCACCAAAGGAAGCCACACCCTCTGGTCAAAGCTCGTGAAAACCCACCTCTTTTCTGATGAGATATCTTTGTCGTCTAGCATCCAATCGACAACATTTTTGTTCCTACACGACCATCATGACAAGAGGAATAAGATCCACCCCTTGTTGCACCTCAACAGCCACTAGAAGGGCCCACTTAAGCCCTGCCGTCATACTCTACTATGCCTTCATCAATCATCGCCATGCCGGAGGAGGTGGTTAACACCACCTAGCCCAAATGACTCGGAAGCATGTGGGGATGAGGAACCACCTAAGAACTTTGCAAAGCCACCATAGAATGGTGTAGAAGGACGTATGCTGTGGGAAACCGCCATGAGCTTCATTGTTCCGACGATTCAAGCAATAATGAGACCTGCCCATGGTGCCATTCGAACCAAAAGCCAATAAGAAGTAAGATGCCTCTGTCAATTGCACGTCACAACCACCATATGTTGGAGTTTTGAACTTGCCACTGTTGACCACAAGTAGGAGCACCAATAATGCCCTCTCTGACGATGGTACCTCAAATTGGTTGCATGAAAACAACCAATGAAACATGAAAAACAAAATGCCTAGGTCAATATTAGGATCCCATGGTTGGAGGGCCTCCGTCGAAGTTGTCGTTTTTTCCCCAAAATTTGCAGTTTGATTTGCCATGATAAAGGTTGTTTTGCTTAAATTGAGGCCACCGATCGACTCAGGAGGCCAAATATATGGTAGGACTCAAAGTTTCAATCCCAGCCAATGCTTGTAGTAGCCATGGGTGGCTGGCTTTCAACGACTTCAGATTTTGGTGAACTTAACTTCTGACGAGTAATCCGAGATCAAATCCTGACTTGTTTTGACATTCTAGTCGCTATGGTGCCCTCCGCTCTAGCTAATTCTACTCTGTTAAAAATTGTCAGGTATCGACTGTATACAGATCGAAGCTAAGGTGACTATAGTAACGGAGTCTCTAATGACATTTCCAGCAATGTGTAATCTCCAGAAAGCAAACTTAGTCACCCACGGTCGCTCTAGGATTATTGTCGAGGATGCTTTCTATACTGTAGGATTGACAAGATACAACTAGAACTGCTTAGCTTGAAATCCACATAAGTATGAATCTTACCTACAGTATGAATAGTTTTAAGTAATTCTTTTACATATTTTCATAAAAAAATTATGCTTGCATAATCTGTGATTTTGTCATGTTGTTATGTTATGATGTGTTGTTAAGAATTTTATGTTTATGTCGTACTATGTCATGCTATGTTATGATTATGTCATGATCAATATGTGATGTATACAACAATAAAATTATATTGTTTAGTCAATTTCAAGTTAAGCATGTTTACAATTTATGGTTTGTAATTTATGTAATTGTGATGCTAGATAGTAACATGTCATACTGTATATACATAATAAGACAAGTGAAATTAATAAGACAAATTAAGGGTGTCGTACTAACCTCCCGACCTGCAAGAAGGCTTCAATACAGTTTATGATCTCGATATCATTAAGGACCTCGCAAACCCTGACTTCCTAATGATCGTGCGCAACTGGTATGATCATCCGGGTCCAAATAATAAGACAAGTTAAAACTTAAATAATTAAGCATGAAACAAGTTGATAAGCAAGCATAAAATGTTCATGCATGTTTTTATTAAATGATTTTTAATTACGCTTTATGAGTTTAATTTCCTACTTGCTGAGCGAAAGCTCATTTAAATATGTTCATGCTGTAGGTAATAAACCCATCAGTGACACTTGCGAGGCAATGGTGAGTAGCAGACGAATGGTGAAATCGGGAATGAATACCGCTCATGCAAATGTAACATTTTCACAATTTTAACGAAATTATGTATGTTTTTATTTACAAAAATTATGTGCATATAAATAAGTCAATGAAATTACATAATTATGCCTTAAAAATCAAGGTTATGATTATACAACCTTGGTTTGGGGAATTATAAGATTTAAAAATGTGGCAACTAGAAAATACAACAAATACACGAAAAATTTCAAGTGAGAAAATTATAAGATTATTTAGAATTAGAAATGTATATAAGAGTATTACATTAAATTAAGAAAGGATTTTAGTGAACATTTTTTATGAATTTATTATTTTAAAATTTTAAAACCTAATATGTTAGACTTAAGAGAATAAGTTATAAAAAAAATATTATTATGTTAAATTTAAAAAGAATAAGTTTATAGAATTCAATATGTTAGTTTTAAGATAATAAATTATAAGAAAAGTATAAAAATACTTTTAGAGAGGATTTAAAAAGCATTTAAAATGGAAATATGAATTTAGAATTGTTTTAGAAATATTATCCTTTAAATTAAGAAATGTTTTAAATGAAATATTTTTGAATAATTTTCTTACATTTAAAAGAAAGGTTTTATGAAATTATTATTAATTACGGCCACAAAATAATTACTATGTTGGATTTAATAATTAAACCTTAAGGAATTATTTTTATATTTAATGTAATAATTATTATTACGTTATTACTATCTCTTAAGAAATAATTATTGTTCTTTAAAAGAAATATGGTAGGAAGTCATTATTAAGAATTCATTTATTTTACAAAACAAAAAAGATTATTTTAAAATTTAAGTACCTTATGTTAAAGTGTGTTTAAGATCAAGATTAAGTAGTTAAGTAATGGCTATGTATGTAGTATCGTTACATGTGACTTAGTTGTGCAGTGGTCTGAGACGGTCAATGGGGTGGAGCAGTTGCCTTTCTCTTCGAGAGTCGGAGGTACGTGGGTGCTAAAGGGCATTTACATCTTGAGGGCATTTAGTCTCTGTGGGGCAACAAGTCCATGAGGATGGCGCTCTTTTTGGTTAGCAACGATGGGTGGTTCTCACATGTCGGAGTCTTGGTTCCACTTTGGCTTGCTGGCAGTGTTGTGCCTTTCATTCTCATCCTTGGCAGTGTCTAGATTCATCACTGGAAATCCTGTCATTGTCAATTGGGTGTTACCCTTTTATTTTAATTTATGTGTTTGCCAAATAAAGATATTGTTTTTTTTTTTTGTAATTTAGATATAATGTGTATGGTTTGTATAGTTGATTTTCTGTTATAATAATGGAGAAAGTCTTCTCACCTTTTAGTGAGTTTTCGTATCTAACTTGCAAATCCTTGTTCTTTTCGATCTTGTGGTCGCCTTTGTCATTTGTGGTCCAATAGTCTCCTGATCTTGATCAATGAAAATTGTCTATCGTTCATAGTTATGTGTTTGAAAGAGCCCTTTATGTTCTCAGTTAGTGGCATGCCTCTTCAATTTTCCCTTGTTAAAACTCGATACACATAGTACCCCTTTAAGCATTTTAGTCAAACCTTTTGATGGTTTTAATATGTGGGCAAGATTGAATTATTAAATATGTTGCAATCTTTTTAAGTTGATGTGTGCACTTTTATGCAATTACCATTCTCAATTATAAATACAAATATGATGATTATTTTTTTCTACTATATTATAGAGTTCTCATATTTTCTTTTGTTTTTATTTTTAAAGAGTATTATTTTGTCGAATATATGCCGAGAGGATATATGCATTGAGATTAATGTTTGCAAACATCAACACCCATGATGCAATTAGGCATAGGACCATCAAGATAGATGTATTTCAGTTACGTACATATATCTCTATTCTATTTCTTAAATGTGATATATATATATATATATTTCAATATATACAATCAAATCATCTTTTTCTTTTGAATAAAATCCTCTTCATACGGGCAATTCTTTTTTAGTTGCTAAATAATTAATAAGTTAAGCTAGTAAATAATTCTCTCCCAAGCAAGTTCAATTCTCAGTTAGTCAATTGAACTTTATGGCATTGTCATAAAGGAGGATACGGTTCAATAAATATGCACCAAACTCAGATTCTTATTTTCACTACTTTTTTTTTTTTTTTTTTTGGCGTAAGATTGAATTTTTCTCCTCTGATTTTTTTTTTTTCAACACCTTTAGATACGAGAGGTAGGTGGGTGTGCAAATAAAGGCGCAAATGTCCCGGTGGGCCCCGTTTCTGGCTCTTGGCAATTTATTAAATCCAACGGCTGAAATTTGTTGCCCCTCAGGCCCCTTCCTTACGACAAAGTCATATTAAGCTGAATACGAAATCATTACTTCCATCATCAACCCTGCGGGCCCCACTGGTTGGTAAGGCCCACACTGAGTGGGACCCATCATGTGCAAAGGTTGGGAAAGATATGGAGCTGAAATTCAGGAGTCGTCTCACCGCACTTAAAACAAAATTCGGTTCTTCCCCCCTTGTTTACATGCAAGGGTTCTCCCTAGCTCATCACCCCAAGAAATTCGATTTATGGCCCACTTAAATCAAAAACTACACCCAGCCAACGTCCGATCTGACTAGATTAGCATCACAGCCGTTGAATCAAATCAATCAGAAAGTCAGAACCATCACGGGTCCATGATGTTGCTGCTTTCGATGGCTAAGATTAAAACTTGGGAGGCGGAGAATATAAGTGAAATAAAAGGAAGAAGTGGAAAAGGCAAAAAAAATTTTGTGTGAAATGACGAATCAGTCCTTACTCTGAGGTACGCAAAAAGCGAGACTTTTAGTGGCTATTTAGTCAAACTGCTGGGGGGGCTACGCGACGCGACATAAGGTCACGGCTGTCTCTTTCAAATTTCCATCACCATAAAAATTTCCCACTCGCTTTTAGGCTCGTGAGGGCAGGCGTGGG
Source organism: Artocarpus hirsutus (assembly GCA_946598075.1). Lineage (NCBI taxonomy): Eukaryota > Viridiplantae > Streptophyta > Magnoliopsida > Rosales > Moraceae > Artocarpus > Artocarpus hirsutus. Next base: position 124,025 of record CAMOHE010051715.1, on the reverse strand, counting down.
GGGAAAAAATATCTCTTTTCTCTTTTGGGCATAAAAGATAAATATCCCCCCAACAGACTTACCCTCCGAAATTTTGCTGTATATGTTAATTAATTCCGTGGTGTTTCAGTAAGAACGCTAACTTTGATCCTTGGAAAGTTGTGATCTTCAGTTAATATTTTACTAGATTTATAGAGTTTTTGAAAGGGTGGTAAAAATCAATAGTTAAAACTATTTTTATTATAACATATGAGAGTTTTATACTGTAGTAATTTTTTTTATTGTTATTGTACCATATGAGGGTTTTATATTGTTCATAGCTGAGTTTATGGTGAGAACCGTTGTCAAACAATTAGTTAGAGTTCTTTAATTAATTAATATTTCTCAACAAAAAAAGGTGACTAATAATTTTTTTTTAATTTAGAGTTCTTTAATCAAAAGTCATCTTTATAGTGGGAACCGTTATCAAACAACCAATCAAAATTCTTTAATTAATTAATATTTCTCAACAAAAAAAGGTAACTGATAATTTTTTTTTTAAATTGAGAGTTCTTTAATTAGAAGTCATCTTTATTTTTATATTTCAAGTGAAGTAATTGTTTATTCACTTCTTGCAACAAATAAAAAAATAAGTGAAAGGAAACAAGTTTGCTTTAGCACGTTCTCCTAGTTAGTTCATCTATTACTTTTTAACAAGTGTAGGAGTATCTCTTTAACATTTTAGCTAGAAAAATCTATTAATAATATTGCCGAGAAATTCTTTTGAAATAAATTATATAGAAATTTATAATTGTATATAACACATATTTTGACTTCAATTCACCATTCTACTCTTACAAGGAACAAATTAGTTTTTTCTACTTTTAAATCTCATATTTAACTAAATATAAAACATGTTTAATATAATCCTTTTAATGAAAATGTAATTTATTTTCCCGAGATTTGACTTTTTGAAACACAAGCTTTACCCTTTGGATTAAAAAAGAGAAACATCTACAAACCAAAAACACCATTTTTACCCGCTCACTAGATTAATTAATGAAATACCAAAAAAAGAAATCTCAGCATAAAAATAAAAACAACATATAATGATCAATTGTTGGCATTTATCTCCGGTTGTATGAATACGAACTTAGATGCATCAAGTTGGTATATATTAAACTCAAAAGTAATTGTTTCTCACCGTATTCTAGTAACGTAGTTAGAAAACCAAGTATGCCATAAATCACTATAAAACCATCGCACATACTAACATGTGTAACGAGAACCTTACGCCTAAAACTGGTAAAAAAAAGTTAAAACATGTCAAATATTAGTTCATCAGTCTTTATATATACATATATATATATATGTATGGTTTTTTCTATCTTATTCTCTCTCTTTCTTCTCCTTTGTGAAATAATCCTTAATAAAACACGAGGGAAAACACGTGTTAGTATGCCATAAACCGTGTTTGTGAAATAGTCCTTTGTGAAATAATCCTTAATAAATTGAGATGAACTCGATTCAAATCGATCTTTGATACTGTTTTTGGTTAATTTGAGCTGTGTTTATTATTCAGATTGAGGGGTGTTTGGCAAAGTGGTGGGAACTGCGGTTCCCACCACAAAATCAGTTATGAACAGTAAAAAGCTCTTACATGCTACAGTAACAATAAAAAAATTGCTACAATATAAAGTTCTCATATGCTACAGTAAAAGTGATTCTCACCACTGGTTCCCACCACCTTCCAAACACCCTATAAGTTAAAATGTTTAAATGGAGAAAAAAAAGTGTATGGAACTTTTGAAAAGTAAAGTGAAAACGAAAATTTTTAAACTAAAATTTGTAACACATAAAAGTTTAGGTTGTAATTCTTTTTTTTAATCATCCTAATATATAGGAGATCAACTAAAAGCTTTGTTGATTTTTCGTTGGAAAATCAACGAGAGAGTAATACGATATTGGAAAGTGACGAGTGAGTGCGACGCGCCATTTCTGACGTCTTGGAAAGGTCTCCTCCGAATAGAAAAAGAGCTAGTGATGGAAGCAGAAAGGAGACGGGCAGTAGCCAATGCGACACGCAAGCCCCGTTTCGGGCAACGGGCAGCACCAAACAAACTCCCCTGTCCTTTCTTCTCTCTCCTCCCTCGACTGACGCCGAAGAAAAGAGAAAGAGAAAGAAAGAGAAAAAATCGAACCGAAAATAAAAAATCATTTTTCAATATTTCCCGAAGCTCGGGCTCGGATGTCCCTCGCTATTTCTGAACCGAGCCTCTGAGCCGAGGTTCGGAGTTCAGGAATCTCCACCAAAACAAGGCTTTCGAAAAAAGCCAAGCCAAAGGGGTAAGGGAAGGACCAACCCATGGGAAAATAATGGAACCAAAGGAGGAGAGAGAGAGCGTGGTTTTTTAGAGAGAGAAAGTGGAGAGAGAGAGAGAGAGAGAGAGAGTGAGGTTTTCACAAGAGAGAGACAGAGGGGGATGGGTCAGATCGTGAGGAGGACGAAGAAAGGGAGGCCTTCGAAGGCAGATCTGGCTCGGCGGTCGATTGCTGCCGGCGAGTCTCCGGCGACGGCGGAACCTGAGATCCGGCGCAGCCACCGGAGGCGGAATGTGAAGTACAACCTCGACTATGACGACTACCTGCAGGAGGACGACGAGGACGAGGAAGAGGACGAGCGGAGGAGGGAGAAGAAGCTGAAGCTCGTGGTCAAGCTCAGCCACGAGGAGTCTTTGCGGAGGAATAATCGGACCGGCGCGGGTGGGGGTAACGCGCCGGAGAGCGGCTCCGACGACGAGGACGATGATGACGACAACGGCGGAGAGAGGAATCGCAAGAAGAGGCGGATTAACGGCGGCACCGGGGATGATGAGGACGAGGAAAACGACGTCGTTTCTCGCGGCGACGACGATGAGGAGCAGGAGGTACGTTTTTCAAGCAAAACGCCGTCGTTTTGGTGGATCTGAGGGACCAGAGCAGAGACAGAGAAGCTTATGATAAAGCTTTTGAAATGGAATTTTTTGATGATTGATTACAGAAACACAGAAAAAAATAGGTTCAAACGAACGAGTGTCCAGCTCAGCTGATATCACTGAGTTTTATTTCCCCTTTTTTCGGATTTAAATTTGTTTTTTGTTGCCTAATTCGTCCTATAACTTCTCTATTACTCTCTCTATCCAAATCTCACTCTCTCTCTAGGTTCTCTCTCTCTATCTATTGCTCTGTGTCGGGGAATTAGAGAGATACGGTTCGTGAGTCAAACTGTCAAAAGCACAAAATATATAACAACACATCCACAGATTCCGCTCAGCCCTAATCCCCACCTTTCTCTCTCTCTCTCTCTCTCTCTCTCTCTCTAATTGTGTCTTTCTCTCTCTATATCTATATCTTTCTCTCTCTGACTCTCTAACATACGTATTGTTGTCTGCCTTATCTGTTGTCTCTGTCTCTTTCTCTGTCCCTTTCTAATGCCCTCATTTAACGCAGTCTTTAGATTTAGGCATTTATGCCGTACTGTGATATTTGACATATATTTTCGTGCTTTGTTTTGGGTACTTGTGGATTGTGACAGGAAAGGGGTCGAAAAGTGGACTCAAAGAGGCTTGACTCGGTTCCAGGTTCGTTTTGGTTTTATGGGTTTTCTATGGGTTTTCGTTTTCACTTTCTTAGATGTCTTTGTGAATTGGGATATGGGTCTTTGTTATTTTGTTCTAGAAGGTTGGAATTTGATGCGGGGTTATTGAATTTTCGTCTTGTTTTGATCAGGGACGCCAACGGAGCCTCAGTCTGGAATCCCATTGCCTGAAAAGAAGACATTGGAGTTGATTCTTGACAAGCTTCAAAAGTAATTCCCGTGCATTTGTGCAATATTTTTTTTGGCTTATCTCAAAGCTAAGAATTTTCTGATGTTAACATCAAATACTATGGCAGGAAAGACACTTATGGTGTATATGCGGAACCAGTTGATCCTGAGGAGGTGAGTAAAGAGTGATTAAATGATGTCATTTTTGTGGAAGACAATTTTTGTTACATTGAGGAGCGGGATTTTATGTTTTCCATTGTAGCTGCCGGACTATCATGATGTGATTGAGCATCCAATGGATTTCGCTACGGTGAGGAAGAAGTTAGCAAATGGGTCCTACTCTACATTGGAACAATTTGAGGTGGGTGTAATTTTCTGAGCAGATTTTTGCTTTTGGAGGATTTGGTGATTTCAATAATGTGACCTTGGCGCATTACTCCGTTAAGTGAGATTTTCTTGGAGAGGACATGTTAGGGAATTCCCTTTTTGTCTTGTCTTTTGAAAGTGAATATCCCAACTTTTGGAGACCTTCACTGAGAAATTAATGTTAAAGTCTGCTATCTGATTCCTTTTCCTTTTTGAGCCAAGTATCCAAAAATGTCTGTCTTTGGGAGACGAGTTATTGGCGATAATTTTGATTCATATAAACTACTTAAAATATTAGTTTTCATCTTCCTGGAGTCCAAACTGTTGGTTGGGTATTTATTAGAGACTCAAAGTACGTTCTTGAGTTTTCAAGTGTGGAGTTTATGGCCATTTTGATTTTTTCCCCCTTCTCCCACTCATATGTTAGGTTGAAGTATATGTCCTTTCTCCAAGATGTTGTTGTGTAGAAAGTTTGGAGAGGAAGAAATTTTAACTGGTCTTTTTGAATGCAGAGTGATGTTTTCTTGATTTGCTCAAATGCAATGCAATACAATTCCCCCGAAACCATATACTATAAACAGGTATTAAGTCTTGAAAACACTTAGATTTTCTTCTTCTGCCCCGTTTAGATTGTATATCAGTTTTTAATCCCTTTATTTGTGAAAGGCACGTGCTATCCAAGAGCTAGGAAAGAAGAAATTCGAGAAGTTGAGGATTCGCTATGAAAACTTCGAGAAAGAGCTTAAATTAGCACAGAAAATAAAATCAAATTCTGCGGTCAAGAAGCCTATAAAAAAGCCTTTGTACCGAACATCACAGGAAACTGTGGCCTCTGATTTTTCCTCGGGTGCCACTCTTGCCACAGCTGGAGATGTACAAAACAGTTTGAATCCAACACAAGGTGGTAGCTTAGATAGACCTGGCAATAATGATGGGCCTATCGAGGGTAATTCATCCTTGAATGATGCTAATCTAGAGAAGGCAGAGGAAACATATTCAGGTACTTATTTTCTTTGCAAATTTGCAGTTTCTTGTAATAGATTTTAGACCTCCTTATGTTTTCTTCCCCAATTTTCGGTATAGCAACACATGAAAGCATCCGGTGATGTGTTTGAAATTGCTAACTGTACTGTTATCGAAGTCAGTCCTTTTGAACAGTGCATTCTTTGTTGTCTGCATGGGCATGTTTTTGTACGCACACACAGAGGAAATAGCTGTCTCTAATTTGTTGACTGATCTACCCTTTCAGCGAAGAGTCTTCTATCTAAATTGGGAAGGAAGCCAGCTAATTTTGAAGAGAACCGACGTGCTACTTACAACATTTCCAGTGAACCAGTTGTAAGATCAGAATCAGTATTTACCACATTTGAGTCTGAAATCAAGCAGCTGGTTGCGGTAGGTGCAAGAATGTCTGCTATCTTTTTCTAAATTGGCTCCACTACATTTTTTTTAATTTTTTTTAATTTTTTTATTACTATATATTAAGCTGCACATGTTATACCTATTTAATACATCTCAAATTCTATTGGGTTCAGGTTGGGCTTCATGCAGAGTATGCATATGCCAGAAGCCTGGCTCGTTTTGCTGCAGCTCTTGGGCCTATAGCTTGGAAGGTTGCCTCACAGAGGATTGAACAGGCACTTCCTGCGGGATGTAAATTTGGCCGAGGTTGGGTTGGAGAATATGAACCACTTCCAACTCCAGTATTAATGCTTGAAAATTATAGCCAAAAGCAATGTAATCTGGTTGCAAAGCATAACCCTGCAGGCGAAATGAGGAAGGATGACAGAGGCTTTAGGGCTTCAGTTCCTATCAAGGAACAACAAACTGTTGCTGGGCCTTTTACAAAAGGAAGACAATCTTTGTTTGCTTCTGCTAGGGGGCCTCAAGCAGAAGTCAAACCATCAGCATTTACCTCTACTGGTCCTCAATCAGAAGCCAAACCGTCTGGATTTAACTCTACCGGGCCTCAATTAGAGGCCAAACCATCTGCATTTGTCTCTGCTGGAATGAAATCCACCAGCACTGTCAATGCCATTCATCAGCAACCAAATGTGCAATCAAGGAGCTTCTCTAAGCCTGAGATCCATGTGCCAAAGCAAGTTGAGCTCAACTCTTTACCTGCGTTTAGTCCAAAAAATGCTGATCATACTGCTGAAAAGAAAGTTTTAAGAAATCCAGAAGTAGTGGCTTCGAAGTTGAAAGATACTACACCAAGACATACAAATCTTCCACAATCTGTGCCTTTCAAGCTGCCAGATAGTAACGGAGTTGTTGCTGGAGGTGGAGGCTTGCCGAATGGGAAAGACACAAGGAATTCCTTGGAGCGTCGGATGAGTAGTCCATCTGATGGAAATCAGCTGGCCAAAGGAGGACTCCACTTTCCCCATGGACAGGAGCAGGGTCTCAGTGACCCAGTACAGTTGATGAAAATGATGGCCGAGAAGACTCAGAAGCAACAAAAATCATCAGATCAGTTAACAGTTGATACTCAGCAAGCCATGCCATCCATGCCAACTATAAAGAGAGACGACTCAAACAATGCTGCAGCTGCAGCTGCCCGTGCATGGATGTCTATCGGGGCTGGCTCGTTTAAACAGCCAACTGAGAATCCGATGACACCTAAAAGTCAGATATCTGCAGACTCACTGTACAACCCGGCCAGAGAATCTCAATCACAAATGGCACGAATTCGTGGTGAATTTCCCGTTTCCGCCACAATGCAATATCACCCTGAGAAGAACAATAATTTCTCGGTTCCAGCATTCTTCCCACATGTACGCATGGGGAACGAAGTGCACTTCCAAAACCGACCTATAATGTTCCCTCAATTAGCTGCAGCTGACTTGTCCAGGTTCCAGATGCAGTCCCCTTGGCGTGCTCTGAGCCCTCATTCCCAGCCAAGGCAGAAACAGGACACCCTTCCTCCTGACTTGAATATTGGTTTCCAGTCTCCAGGGTCTCCTGTGAAACAGTCATCTGGCGTTAAGGTAGAGTCTCAGCAGCCAGACCTTGCTTTACAACTCTGAACACAAATAGGTACTCTGAGGAGTGGGGATTAAGTCTGATACAGATTGAGGTACTCGTTGATCCCGACATGGGACGTGGAATGTTTGGTCTCTGGTGCATAAATAGCATCGCGGTGTGCCAAATCCTCCACAGAGAGATGTGCATCAATAAAGTATTTGTGGAATACCAGTAATCTAGATTTTGTTCTTGGAGGTGCTTGCGCACAAGGACATAGTCATTGACGGCGATTTTCCGGTACAAAGGAAGAATTCTTCAGTTAGACGAGTTTGCTGGACATGGGATGATTGACCATGGATTTTCCCAAATAAAACTTCCAAGGGACATTTATGAATACATGTATTTAAGGTCGAGGATTACCAACTCTCGGCGGCGGATATAGAGGTCGTTTGAGGCTCAGAAGGTTTATTGATTTTATGATGAGAGTACAGGAATTGTTTAGACGCTCCTAATCGGATAATTTATGCGTAAAATCTAGTCGAGGCCTTTGTACATTGTTACGGGTTGGTTGAGGATTAGTTGCTTAGATGGTAGTCACCTTTGATATGCCTTCATGAAATTGCATTGATAATTCCACTTTATACTTGCATGAGAACTATCATCTCTCATCTCAAATTGAAAATTTCAACTATATTTCTCTAAATATTTTCCACAGTTATGTAATTTTTCTGAGCGGTTATGCGTCTGTGCCAAAACGAGCCAGATTTTGAAGCGGTGCCTGCCTCTGCTATATACTACTATTTTATTTTATCAAGGAAAAAAAAATTTCTCATTTTGGTACTTGGGGAAGGAGATCGACACTGCTTCACTTTGTTACTCTCATTTGGCAAAAAATCCAATTAAAGTACTGTTATTGACAAAAAAAAAATCACTGGAGTAGCTTTAAACAAAAATGTAATTTAAAAAAGGGGTAGAAACAACAAATTTTATAGATCAGAAAAAAAAAAAAAAATTCCGACCAATGTTAAAATCTAAAGGCGTGTTAGGCAGTAGTAGTTTGGACTATCTTTTTAGTTATAAATAGTGTAAAGCTTTTACCTGTTACGGTAATAATAATAAAATTGTTAAAATATAAAGATTTCATATACTACAATAAAAACAGTTTTAACTAACGGCTTTAATTATCCTGCTAAACACCTTATAGAAATAAGTAACTAGACTAGGAAACAAAACCAAAACAATTTTAAACCTACCTTTTCACCACACACACAAATCAGATTAGATCAGATTAAAAAGATTAGATCGGACACTTAAAATACATCCCAAACGAAAGTAATAGATCTAAGACTTGTTTGACGCTACCTTTAAATTGTGCTTACAACAAATTATGGTATCTGGTAAATGCTGTTTTTTGTGAAGTTGTTTCCAAAAACTGTTGCCCAACAACAAAATTTGAAAAGCAAGTTAGGTGTTGTTTTTAAATGTCAACTTCTATTGTCATAATTTAAAATTACTAAACTAATCTTAATAATATTATATGATTCCCAAGCTATCCCCCCCTTTTTTTTACAACAAATTAAAAAATATAATATTTGTGTAAAAAGTTACAAACCTTATAAATATAAAATTATTTTCTTTCATATATGAATATATTTTTTCCAAGTATTTTAATATACAAATATTATAAATGTTAACCTTAAAATTAAAACTATCAATATGTTTAGTAAAGTATGTTTGTTTTTGTCATTGTACATCTCTACATCAATTTTATACGTAATTTACAAACATCTATAATTCTACTTCTTGTATTCATAGTAGTTTTGAAAACAATTTACTAAATATCTACATGCTTCTGGTCCATAACACCGCACAACAAAACCAACAACACAACACAACACAAAATACCAAACTTGCCCTTAATCTAACTCAAATACCTCTAAAACAACAAAATCAGTTAATTTTAGAAAAAGAGCCAGATCAAGAAAAATCACCTCTAGCCCAGCTGATCAACCCTCGCCACCCCACTCGGGCAAACAAACCCTGCTCCCGTCGCTCCCACCTACGAACAACCTAGACCCCACCAACCCCACCCACAAATAGGTAACTCTAGCCCATAGCCTTAACTCACTGGCAACCCTAAATTCACTGTCCCTGCCCCAAGTGACCCAAACAACCCACCCTTACTCGATCCAAAAATATTCGTTTAATAATAAATTCCAAAAAGATAGTTTTGTCATTTTATATCTCAAAAGAAGCATTGTAAGACCTGAAAGATAAATTTTAGAACTACAAGGTACTTCAACGATATTTTTTGGAATAGTAGAGTACCAATTTAAAATAAAGTTAAAACTATATGGCATCAAAATGATGTATTTTTTTTAATCTTTACTTCAAGTCTTCTATACTATTTCTTCTTCTTCTTCTTCTTCTTCTTCTTCTTCTTCTTCTTTTTTTTTTT
>CAMOHE010051715.1:98770-114451 GCA_946598075.1 Artocarpus hirsutus | reverse complement strand
TTTTTTTTTTTTTTTTTTTTTTTTTTTTTAAATTTCCAAAAAGAAGAATGAACGAGGACTCCAAGTGATCCCATATTCAATAAAAGTTGAGCCTCCAACATCATTACATATTTGTAGCTATATATTTACACTTTATCTCTTCTACTTGAAAAAAAAAAAAAAGGGTTAGTGGGACTATATAACTTGTTAGAGCTTTCTAATTATCCAAGTCTTCAAATAAAGTATAAATGTGAAATTCGTTACTTCATTACAGCAATAATTAACAATTTGTATTGGAAAAAGTCTCCAAGTTACCCTATCCAATTAGTCATGTATTACTTCTGCAACTAACAAATAATTGAAGGATCACATGCTGAATTGCCAAAGACATCATTTTGCTTTTATCAATTGCATGTTTGTAGAAATCCAATTTTCATCTTTATATATGCATGTATATATATATGCTTATGTTTACATAGGTAATTGAAGAATAGATTTGTACATATTCTAAACTACTACTATTATTACTACTACTGCTGCTGCTAATAATAATAATAATAATAGAAGCAAGAAGAATATTACCCAACTAAGCTTTAGCTAAAAATCTGATAGAAAAGGGACATGTTTAATTACCATGGGAACTACAATGAATATGAACCCCCTTCTTTTTCCTCATTTTATGCAATATTTCGTAATTGGTTCAAAACCAATAACAATATTGACCAAATATGTACATATATAGAACTGTCAATCAATATATGATGCAAATAATAAGTAACAGATAATTGGAAAGAAGCTATCGTCTCTTCACTTTCCATCAGCCACTTGAAAAGAAGAGCAAAAGACTTGGATTCAATTCACTATTTCATAGTTTCCCTCTGCATCCTCCGAGACCTTCTCAGAGAAAGAAGGGAAAAAGGGATTCCGGCCTTCTGCTTCTGCTTCTGCTTTGAATTCTCCTCGCGATTTCTCAGAACACATACATCTCCGTCGCATATATACCGTTTGGACGTCGAGGGTTGTGGGATTTCGGAGAAGCAGCTGAAGATGTTGAGGAGAGCCATGGAGGGGTTTGAAGCCTTGACAAGATACTTGGATTTTTCTTTTTTTGGGGTGGGGTGGGGGGGTGTGGTGGTTAAATGTATGTTGGCAAGCTTTCTCTCACTCAAAACACCTATTGATATAGCACGTGGTTATGTAACGTCAATGTTGGTAGGCGTTGGGTTGATCTTTGACGATACACGCATTGTTCATAGCATCAAAAAAATATTCACGGAATTGTCAAACCGTGTCTGTTTTTTAATTTTGGTCCGTGTCCTTATGACGTAGTTTGCATTAAAAATAAGCTGTGTTTGACCCAACGGCACCCCATATTTTGAGATATTTCCCCCCCCACTATAATAGATTCAAGCCCACAACCTTATTTAAGTAAATTTATGAAGCGTTTTCATGAGAAAAATTGTAAGGATACCCACTTTAATTTCAATTTATGAATTGTTATGTTTTTATATGTAATTGTTTAAAAGATTTCATATTAATAGGTTGCATTTATCAATAAATTAATGATACTTAGGGGGTGTTTGGAAGGTGGTGGGAACCAGTGGTGAGAACCACTTTTACTGTAGCATGTGAGAGCTTTACACTGTAGTAAATTTTTTTATTGTTACTGTAGCATGTGAGAGCTTTATACTATTCATAACTGAGTTTGTGGTGGGAACCGCAGTTCCCACCACTTTGCCAAACACCCGGTAAAAGTTACAATAAAAGTTGAGATTAGATATGAGCCCATTTGACACAACTTCTGCTTGTGCTTTTAGTCAGTAAAAGAAGAGAAGCAAAAGCTGTAGCTTTTCAATAAGTATGTGGAGCCATATTTTTTAAAAAAGGTTTAATAGGTAAAAATGGTTTCAATTTTTTTTAAAGCTGCAAAAATGTAATATTTAAGTTTATAATATGTTATTAATACTCTGGTACAAGTTTTCAAGTCTATTTTAGAAGTTTTCTTTTTTTTGAGAAGCTATATTTTATGGCTTTGACATGAAGCACTTATAGAGAGCAAAAAACATTTCTAACAAATCATTCAAATACTTCTAGAAGCAGCTTTTGAACTTAAGAAACTAAAAGCAGCTTTTAACAAGCCTTCCAAATAGACCCTTGCTGTCTCTAATGTCAATATTTTCACAAATGCCATATTTAAAAAAATATTTTTTTGATAAATACCACATATATTTAAGCGTGACTCAATTCAAAGATGTAATTTAAATAGTAGTGTGTTACGACATGAATGAACATAATTTTTAAAAGTATGGCATAACAACACGTGCATTTCTCTAAAAGATTTGGATATGAAATTTCATATGTTTGACGTAGATTATACTTTAAATGCGGTTGTTATGTCGTCCCTTTCATGTTTTAGTTGGCCTGCCATTGACCAAGTGTTTTCTTACATTGAACTTAATTAAATTCACATTAATCTATGATCCAAAGTCAAAGGAGTTAGTTTAGAAAATTGACTCGTTTTCTTTTCAAAACACTTGAAATCTATATTGATAATTTATTCTTTTTTTTTTTTTGAAGGGGGATTGATTATTTATTCTTTAGAGTTGATTAATTTAATGATTAGGCACATAATAATAAACAGATCGACTTAACCAATAAATGCTTTCTAAAAATAGAAATTACTTGCATTAAAATCTTAAGCCAAATATGAGGGTTTAAAAGTTTTTTTTTTGACTCATCAATCATATTTACTTTGCTTTCAATTGAAATTATCAATTGCGTAGAGGTATGCTTAATTAGAAGGAAATCAATTTCTATTTGCGTATTGCATTTTTATTTCATTTATTTATTTTGTTCTTGTTTGACTTTGATGGAAAACCCTTTCAAATAGCTAACCTTCTATCCTTGTAAAATGCTTTTTAATTGCTACGCACCTTGATGATACAAATATGGCTATGTGCAGCATTTACTATAACTAGGGGGACATGAATGAAAATTGTAAAAGACAGAAAGAAAGAAAGATATATCCGGAAAAAGAAAAACAGCTTCGATGATAGGACAATGTATTTTGACCATATCGATGAGTTGTATTATTTTAATTTTTAGATTAATTTTTTAATAATTTAATTTATGACTAGAAAAAGTCGTGTCTTATACTGAAAATTTTTAATGTAGACAATCGTAGACCAGATCATTAAAAAGTAATCCAACAGTTAAAATAACAAGACCTTTCGATAGAGCTAAATTACATGCCCTCCATAAAAGCTCTTAAAAAAAATATTAAAACCAAAATTTGTTTGATATAAATGTGAATAAGGCAATTAAATAGTAAATCCACAATCACCTTGGGTCATGTAAATAGCTTAGTCGAATTTCAGGAAAGGAAACCTTCAATTATTAATGATTAATTTGGAGAGTCCTTCATGATAAAGTTTCCATTTTGTCGAGTTTAAGCATTTGAGGTACTTATGACCACATAATGTGAATGGGAATTATAACCATTTTAAATGGGGAAAATTAGAGAATCTGCTTTCCTTGGTTACTCCACTATGGCTAATGCTCCTCCTTAACTACTATTTAAATTTGTGCCAATATCTATTTAAAATTTTAAGAAATTTCTCTGGTCAGACAACATTTTATATAACATCATTATATATTTTCAGTGTAATACTTAATAAATGCATTTCGGCACTAATAGTATTAAGTATTATAATGAAACAAATTTAAGTATTATATGAATTCGAATATATATACCTTCAATGTTATAGCTTGAGCAAAAACTATTACCAGTGTCAACTAATCTAGGTGTTAGATTTGAGATTTTTAAATCGTTTAACAACAAGCTAAAACTGAGAGTTTGAACTGAAAATACTGTAGCATATATAAAAAAACACTATTGAAACTCTGTTGGAACGTAAACCACGGTTTGAACTATGGCTTCCCAACGAACTGTGTTTATAAATTTTTATACGTTCGTAGACTAAATTACTTTCTTTTTAAAGATATCAAAGAATTTTATCCTCTCTCTCCTCTTAGCAGTGACAAGGCTTGCCAATGAAATTCTTTCGACTTCATGTGACATCAACAAAGCTAACCTTATTCTGTGTGGTTTTGACATCCATTTTCACTGGGAGCTCTGGAAGAGAAATAGACTTTGTAGAGTTGGAGGAAAAATCCACGAGAGTGGAGGGGGCAAAGGAGACACTTGAAAAATGCACTAAACTACTCGACAACAGCGTCTGGTGGTCTAATATCGTTATAAGTTTATGTTTATTTTTATATTTAAATAATGTAGGACTCGGATGTACTATCTTTTACCGGACCAGCCGCATACCTATTGGGCATTGAATTCTGGTGATGCACTGTATTGGATGATGGACAATCGTGCACTGAATAAGCCAACAGATGAGTAATAGTAACCCACTTGGTTTACTAACGTTGACGCATGATTAGTGGTCACCAGTTGAATCAGGTTACCAACACTCACCAAGTGACTCTGACCATCTGCGTCGAGTGCGTTAGGTCTTATGTAATTGTAATAAGGAATAAGGAGGAAATTAGACTATCATTAATTGGGAATAAAAATAAATAGATCAAAATGTAATAGTATTTAATTAATAGCTCACTTCAATTAAAACGAAATTTATTTTTTTACAGGATGAAGTAAAGAGAAACACGAAACAACAAAAAGAGAACGAAAAAGAAGAAGAAGAAGAATATGGTAAAATTGAAAATTTTAGTTTTTGAAAAAAGCACGTTATTTTAAAATGCTATGTATTTAAATATTTTTTAAAGTATTATGTTTACTTACATTAAGAATTTAAAATGTATTATTTGGTGCAATTTTTTTGTAATAATTAGAATTAAAGAGCTACAGTAGAACCTCAATTAAATAATATTTTTTTTGTCAGTCATGACTTGAGGTCAATGTACTAAATTAATAAATCGATACATTTATAAAATAACACGTTATGGAGAAAGAAATCTTGTAGTTTTACATAGGACACACTTAAAACTTTACTAGTATGCAATTAAGTCCATATGATAGTAGAATATGTACAAGTGTTGCTTTATTTTGGTGGTAATTAAGGGTTCAAATGTACCAAGTATTGCTTGTTTCTTCTTAAATAGAGATGTGTTTGATAAAATGCCCATAAAATAGAACAATGTAGTCCATTGAACAAGGCAATGTCATATTTTCTAAAGCAGTAAATGTGGAATTTTTTTTTTAACAAAACACTTAAAATATGCATTAGTTTGTAAAAAAAAATATTTAATTCACTTAATTGCAATAGGATGCTAAATAAAAATGTTTTCAGAAAATAATTCATGCCTTCATAAATTAATTATTTACTAATTAATGGACTAATTAATACTTGCTTGATTAATAAAATATTCTTGGTCCAAAGGCCTGTACTTAAATGAGTTGTATTAGTGTATCCTGAGCTTTTTTTCACTCACCAATTATGCCCTTAATTTTAATATTGGCATTTAGGACAATAAATTTGATAAGTTTTGACAATGTTATCCGATCGATAATAGACGTTAACCTAATAAACCATAACGAAACTTTTTGGGTATATTAATTGTTATGTTCTATAATACTGAAATAGTCAATATTTATTTGAAATTCTATTATATTATATGTTTTTTTATTAATATAAATTATACTATATTCATAGTAATTGTGAAGAGTCTAAGAATGAACATTTAATAGCTAAGATTTAAGATTCCAGTAGTTTATTTGTGCAAAAATCATGAGATATTTCCTTCCATTAATTGACGGAAGTTAGTCATAGGATCACAATTGTAAGAATTTTCAAGTTTAGTTTTTAATTTGTCAGAATCAAACATTAAGGTTGAATTTGTGAAATATTGATAAAGTCTGGATGTATCAATGCAATAAACCCACTTAAATAATAATGATGCTACAATCATTATAGAATAATAAAAAAAATAGTAGTCTTTGGGCATATCTTTAAAGATAACAAAATATCAAGATGTTAAATTCAAAGGAGACACCCATTAATTAACTCATGAACAGCAAACTATAGCCTGCTGTTACACTCTTCAACAACACAAAAATTCAACATCTCTAAAAATGGATTTTTATTTCTCGAGGGTGAAAACTCTGGCCAATTTACTCCAAAACCACGTTTGCCCAAAATAACAAAGTCAAAGACCACCCAATTTGCACTGTTTTACCACAGTAAAAAAGAAAAGTTACAGACAGGGCCCTAACCTGTCATATATTGCATTAACCCTATGTATAATTTATTGATTCAGATAAGGTTTTGGTATTTTACTTTGTGTCAACAATCAAATTGTGCCACATATTTAATAGACTCAAAATGAAAACATAGAAATCACAGTTAAAAAAATTAAATTTTTTAAAGAGAAATGTTAAGATCACTCTTTTGTCACTCTTTTGCTTTTTCTTTCACCGTATAGCATCCCACTTTCTTATAAAACTAGAGTATCATGATAGATTATTATTTTACCTCTAAATTGCAACTATACCACTCTCTTGCATTTGCCTTTGCTTCTTTTCTCTTTTCTCGTCCTTTCTAAATTAATTTTTTTGCTAGATCCATTAATACTTATAATATTACATACATATATATACACACGCATATACAAATATTCTATGTATATACACACGCATATGCTATATATATCGTGTACAATTTTAGGAATATTACCTTATACACACAAACTTACATATGCTTATAATACATATAAATATATATGTATAGAGGTTAGACGAATAATATATTATGATGAGTTTTATAACATAGTTAAAGTGGTATGGTTGTAATTAAGAGATATAATAATGATCTATTATTATACTCTAGTTTTACTGAGAAATAAGAAGCTAAAAAATGACAAGGAGAATGTGAAAGACAGTGATACTAATATTTTTTAATAACGTGGCATAATATTGCTAATGAAGACCATTCCGAACACTTAAATTTTGACAGATGATTTAAGTCCGTACTGTAATACGCCTAGATAGTGAAGATTTGAGAAGAGGAGGCAAAGGAAGAGGTGTCAAAAAGATCCCATAATAAAAGGAGAAAAAAATAAAAAAGATCCCATAATAAAAGGAGAAAAAGCGCGTAAAAAGGTCAGCCATTAGGCCCCTAGAGAAGTAGTCGGAAAACGTCCATGCATTCGCTGGCTTTTCCTTTCTAAATTTTCTCTCTCTCTTTCTCTCTCTACCCAATTTTTTTTTCCCTTCTCTTTTGAAATTCAGTTTTCTCTCCACTTCTTTTCTTCTCATTTTCATTTTCATTTTCATTTTCATTTTCCCACCTCCCCAAATCACCACCACCACCCTTTGCTTCTCACACTAGGTCCCCCTCTCTCTCGCTTTCTCTACATTTCTGAATTCTGCATGTGGGGGTGTTTTTGTTTCCATGCAAAAACATACCCACAAGTGAAATTCATCACCTTGCTCTTCTTTTCTTGGAGAACAAGAAACAAAAGGGAAAAAAAGAAGAAAGGAGAGAGAGAGAGAGAGAGAGAGGAGATAGAGGGATGGTCAGGGGGTGAGACGGGGAAAATCAAGGAAAAAAAATACACAAAGCAACGGGGCCAACCAAAGCAACAACGTTGTTTTCATTTGTGTTGTGTCGTATTTGGGGGTGGAATGATCAGCAACAGCGGCGGTTCAGGGAACGCAGGCGGGGCGTCGGGATCGAACGGTGGAGTGGCGTTGAAGAAAGGGCCATGGACGGCGACGGAGGACCAGATTTTGATCGAGTACGTGAGGGCGCACGGGGAGGGGAACTGGAACGCGGTTCAGAAGCATTCTGGGCTGAACAGGTGTGGGAAGAGCTGTAGGCTGAGGTGGGCCAACCACCTCAGGCCCAATCTGAAGAAAGGGGCTTTTACGCCTGATGAGGAGAGGCTCATTCTTGAACTCCACGCCAAGTATGGCAACAAATGGGCTCGCATGGCGGCCCAGGTAAAAAACACTCTTCTATACATCTTGTTATACTATTATTATTTAAAAAAATATATATGAGAGGGAGGATGTGAACTCTTCGTCTAGTAGTGAAATCGAGTTATGGTTTTATTGTCAGGTTATTTTCATAATCACTTATTGTACTATTTTCTAACTCTTTCTTTTGTTTGGTTTTGTTCAATTGTTCTATGTCTTTTTTTTTGTCAATTGGTTGGTTGGTTTTTGTGGGCTTTTATTTTGTTATTTTTAATTTTGTTTAGGGTATCTCTGCATTGATTTTTTAAAATTTTTTATTTTGGGTTCTTGAGTTTCAATTGAATGGGTAATTTTTGTATTTTTTATGTTTGTTTACAAAAAAAAATTACATCTCCAAGAAGTTTATTTATTTATTTATTTATTTCTTGCTGTTACTTGGGAGTCAAGCATGCTCGGTAGCACCTTTATTTTTTTGGTTTGTTTGTAAAAAAAATTTCCATGTGTAACTAAGACCATAATGTTACCATTTGAACGCATTAAATTTTTGTTAGTTGTTATGTCATCTGCTGTCGATTGTTTTTTCTGCTTTTTGAAAACGAACTTTTTTCTTTTGTTTTTGTTTTTTATTTTTTGAGAAAGAAAACCAAATTTTACTTTTGTCACTTCGTTAGTTAATGTTCCTAGATGCCAGTTTTTAGCTGTCTTTTTATCTTTTATGAATTTGTGAAACATTTAGGACAATAAACTGCCAATGTTGGGCTTTTTTGAAAACAAAACAGTTTTAGGCCTTTTCTTTTCTGCCGTAAAAAAACAATACATCAATTTCTACTCGTTAGAATCTATCAAATTTTAACACATGCGTTTATAATGTTCATGATGTAAATCATAATTGTTCATTCAAAATAAATAGCCGTTCTTAAGCAATTTTTAGTAAGTGACTTGAGTTTTGTTAAATTAGAAATGCGGTCCATTTTAGAATTATTTAATCAAAGATTATGTTGATTCGTGCTCTGTAATTAACTTGATAGTTTATACTAATTGACTTTATGGTTTATCACTAACAGACCACTAGTAGTTAATGATTGACCGATGTCAATCAATACCTTATCAGTCAGTCAGTGACATACCCTTAGTAAATCAACGATAAGCACTGCAAAACCCAATTAAAAAAAAAACCATTCAGCTAAAGTCGCAAAGACTTAATGACTTAATAGGTTTTGAGAAGTGAGTTAGAATTGAGTGCTAAAACTGAAAGCTCTACACTGTAACATGTAAGAGCTTTATATTATTTGAGTTAAATTAATAAGTTAAAACTGAGTTTACGAAACACCGTGTTAGGAGTTGTCAAAACCGGCCGTCCACTTAATTTATCCTTGTTCGTTCTGTTTTTCTGTTTTGCTTGTAATTTCTGTACTTTGCAACGTTGCAGTTACCTGGGAGAACAGACAATGAAATCAAGAACTATTGGAACACAAGAGTGAAGAGACGCAAACGTCAAGGCCTGCCTCTTTATCCCAGTGACATTCAGCAGCTCTCTCATGATAGCAGCCACCCCACAACCCCACCAAGCACATCAATCACACCAACATCCACCCCCACAACTCCCACTTTCCCATTCCAAAACCACTCCCCACTCCCATTCTCCCCAACCCCACCGCTCTCACACTCCCCTTTATCCTCTCCACTCCAATCCAACCCGACTCTCACCTCACCCCACCTCTTTGACACCACCCCACACTCCTCTTACTCTTTCTCAAGCTCCTTCACTTTCCACCGCCCCGTCCCCATCCTCGCCTCCCCTATCCGTTTCAAGTCCTATCCGCAATGCTCCTCCTCCTCCTCCGCGCCTCCGCCCGCGCACTTGAGTGACTCCTCTTGTTTTCAGTTCCCGACGAGTTTTAACCCTCCCGCAGCTTTGTCACAATCCGTCAGAGCCCAGTTCGAGTCTGGTTCAATGTGTTCAGTTAAGTCGGAGCTCCCTTCAAGCCAATTTCCCCAAATGCAGCAGCAGCAGCAGCAGCCCCATATTGCGTGTGATGACAAGGTGACTACAAGCCAGAGGAATGGTGGGTTGTTGGAAGAACTTTTGGATAACCTGTTGGAGGAAGCTCAAAGGTCTGTTGAGAGCTCTTCAGGTGAAGTTTATGTATTTTTCTTTTTTAAATTTGTTTAAGCTCCGGTTTTTGGTAGTTTGATTGGTTTTATTTTTGCTAGGCGTACGAGTTTCACTTGTTTTAAGTTCTTTGTTTCTCTTTCAACTGGTAAAATTGATTTGGCTTTTAATTGATATGCATTAGTCCTGATTAAAAGCATTTAGGAGGCACAACCAGTAAGGCTTTTTTTTTTTCACTCCTTTTTATGAATAGGAGCTTATTTTGACTTTGTAGGATCCATGACATCTTCCTCAACATCTCCTTGAGATTCCTACTGAAAAACTTCCTTCTTGATTCTTTTCCAATCAATCGGAAATTACAACATAAATTTATCTCAGCTTTAGTGTGATCATCTGCTATGAATATAACTTCGGATATAATTGTAATCTGTTAGTTTTATAGTTGACATGTGAATGTGTATTGGTATCATAAATTACCACATAAGATTGTCTCATGTTCTCAACCCTGGCATGATGGCAACATGTTAATTTTGTAGTTGACACGTGAATCTATGATTGGTCAAAAATTAACAGTAATATATAATAATGTCTCTTATAGTAATACACAAGCGTTGTTTCCAATGTATCAGCAGAAGTGGTGCCAAAGGAAGAAGCTAAAGAGCAGATGAATTCCTTGCCAGAAGATTTGTCCAAGCTGTTAAATTTTGCCCCCAACACCCTGCAACAACATGTCCCACATTGGTACAATGATAGTGGGGAAGTCCCCAACAGTCAATCCTTAGGGGTAACAAATGATAACAAGCCTAGCCTTGACATGCAACACTTAGCTTCATTCTTCCCTGTTGCTGCAGCCTCTGCAACATCATCAGACTATGCCCAAACCCAAACCCAAACCCAAACCCAAACCCCTGCCTCTTGGGACACGTTGCCTGGTATTTGCAAAGGGTGGTTCAAACACTCATGAATTTGTCCAAGTCAAATTAAATATATTTTAATGAAATAAGAAAAAAAAATTGTATTAATTTTTTTTTTTTTGAATTAGTGCTGACGAGGTGTTCTCTTCTGTTTGATCTTCCTCTCAATATAGTGTTTTGCTGGGATTTATTTGTTATTCATGGCTAGTTCCCTTTTAAATCTTCTTTACTTGCTAATACTATTGCTAATATTAAAGCATATTTCTGATAAGCCATTTGCATAAAGAGTGAAACTTAATTGAGTGAACAATGCTAAGTAAGCATCAGCGGTGTCTAACGCTACTCACTAATAAAGAGTGGATCTTACGGTACAAGACTTGGATATAAAACCCACCTTCTATTAGTTATGACTTAACAATGAACACCAATCATGTCCCAAGTATTTCCTTTTTTTTTTTTTTTTTTAAAATTGAGTTCTGTGGTTTTGTCAAATTTGAATCTTCACAAACTATTTTGAGGGAATCTATCTTTCTACTATGCTTTGCACATGTGATTAGTTGTATTAAAGGCAGTTTCACTATTTCTTGTTGTAATTCATTAGGTAATATTTTTCCTTTATGGCATTGTTCATCCATTACCTTACATTATGATTATTCTCCAATTACAGCTTTCTTGATGCTTACAATTGTGCCCCCCAAAGTCACAACAGATCCATGTGTGGATTGTGATTATGTGATTTCATCGTCTTTTTTCATACGTTCTAAATTAACAATGGTTAAGATAAAGAATTGCTAACTCAGTTTGAGGTCGAGGTCGCGCGTTTCATCGTACTGGAGTTGTACTCGAGACACCAATGCTAGAATTTTTAAGGCTGTACATTTCGTTTTTGTGTTCATTTTGTTGTCAATTTTACAACTATTTTCGTATATTTCACATTTTTCTTGAGGCCTCGTACAGTTCCGCCATTCTATAAATTTCATATATTGTTGTCGTGCTAGCTTGTTCCGATGTTTTTTCACCTAGCATCAATGTCTAGAATTCTCCTCCCGAGACAGTAGAACTTCCCCTCAGTTTGATTATCGGTTATTGAGAGTTCTTGAAATTGGTCCATGGAAACATGCGGTCAGGTTTAAAGGATTCAACCTTCTGCATTTGCTTCCAACCTTCATTACTTCTTTTGGGGTTCTCTAGGTCTACATTTTAAGTAAATTTCTTTGTCTGGGATTATTCCTCTTCCTTGAAAAACTTCTTTTCTGCCCATATTCTATGCCCTGAAATCATAGCTTTAGCCAATACTTCTAATACTAAAAGCTTACAAATTACCATCAAGGTTCCGTTATCTTTCTCCAATCTATTCTTCTATATTAAGCCTATAAGTTGCAAAATTGACTTTTATGTCCAAGGATACCTTTTCCCTTAGGTCCTGTTTGTTACTCAGCCTTGGGACTGGGATTGAGATTGATAATCCCAAGCCAATTTTTGACTGGATTACTCGGGACAATCTATCTTTTTAACCATAAATAATCCCACCCAACGTAGGATTATTAGTTCCAATCATAAACACAGGATAATTTATCTTAGGATTACATTGGACTTTTTTTCCCTCTTCTTCGTTGGTTCTCTCTATGCTAGGGCTTAGGTTTTCTTCTTCTACCTCATTCACGCATATCAATTCAATCTTCTTCTCTCTCCTTATATCAATTCAATCTTCTTCTCTCTCCTTCGTTTTCTTTAGGTTAGGGTTTTGCTCTTCGAAGGTTCTTCTTCATTTTGCTCTGCTTCTCATTGTGCGTTTGGTTAGTTTAAAGGTAAGAATAAATTGCTTCTCATTGTGCGTTTGGTTGCTATATATATATATATTTGCTATGAAATTTTAGGTTCTTCATCTATCTTTCTCTCTATGTGTTTTTTTTTTTTTTTTTTTCTAATTTTTATCTGCTTCTTTTTCTTTTTGGCCATGGCGATTTGGCCTTTCCCTTTTTTTCTTTTTTCTTTTTTTGCTGTAATTACTATCTAGGTTTTTTTGCTATGGAATTTGGGTTCTCTTTCTTTCCCTTTTTTTTTCTTTTTTTTTTTGACTATGGAGTTTTGGTTCTTCCTTTATCTTTATCTCTCTCTTTTTTTTTTATTTTTTATTTTGATCTACTTCTTTTTTTTTTTTTTGGCTGTGGAGGTTTAGCTTCTGTCTTTTCCTTTTTTGTTTCTGTAATTACTATCTGTTTTTTTTTTTTGTTATGGAGTTTGGGTTCTCTCTTTTCTTTTCTTTTTTTTTTTTTGGGCTATGGAGGCCTAATGACAATATGAAATTGACATTATTATCAATATTATATTTATGCACATATAAATTTATAGTTTTATAAATTATGATTTGCTTTATTTGGAAAGCATATAAATTTGAAAAGCATACTTCTAATTGTTCAATGGTAACTTCTGAACAGATTGATTAAGTTTCAAATAGGTATTTGTAGGATTTATGTTCAATTAACTCATATCTTGATATATGTTTAACATTAATGTCATCTATCTTGACATTGCTGATGTTTTGGACCTTTGGTTGTTATGTATTATAAATGACTAACAAAATGTTGCAGAATTCAACAATTATTTGTATGTTTTGAGTATGTCTTTTATTAACTAACCAACACTGCATGATTGTTTGTTGTGTTCTTTCGCCTCTTTGTTTTCTTGGTATTGTCATTTTATGTTATACATGAATAACTAAATACAGTCAAACAACTAGGAACTAAGGAAGCTCCAAATTCTTTGTTATTGCTATTGACTCTAAATTTTTGTTGCTTTGATGGATATGAACTAGATGGATATTATTGTATTAATAATTGCAAGAGATATGCATTTGAGGAGAATTATGATGGGTTGTTTGGTGTTGATTAATGCTTATATTATGGTTCAAAGACACTATGAAAGATGCATGCTTAAGAATCGTACATATGTGAACCATGAGACTTGCTTAGGTGTATTAGATAGCTATATAAGTACTAGTGACATAGAGAGTATAGACCAACTTCAAGTAGACAAGAGAACATATGGTCTACTATATGAACTACTTCGAGTTCATAGGAGAGTAAAGATAGATGGATTTGTCACAATTGAAGAACAAGTTTGTATTTTTTTACATATACTTGCTCACTATGTGAAGATTCCAACCATAGTGAATAGGTTATAGAAGTCAAGTGAGACAACAATTAGTAGGTACTTCAATTCGGTTTACAAAGTATCTTATTGACGACGCCATCACCGATACTCGATGATTGTAATGATGATAGATGGAAATGGTTTAAGATTTGTCTAAACTTATGATATCAACGATTCTAAAGTTTGGCCTTTCATATGCTCACCAATTATTTGATTTGAACTTAATTCTTCTTTAGGGTTGCTTAGGAGCCTTAAGTGGGACATTTATTAAAGTGCATGTATCTATATTTGATAAGCCAAGGTATCGAAATAGAAAAGGTGAGCCTGCTACTAATGTTCTTGGGGTTGGCGATCAAAATATGAATTTCATATTTGTGTTAACTGGTTGGGAAGGTTCTGCATCTAATTCTAGAATTTTAAGTGATGTAATCAGTAGACCAAATGGCTTAAGAGTTCCCACAGGAACAATATAATGGAGTAATTTTTAAGATATTGAAACTTTTTTGTGGTTAGTTAATAATGGGGTTCTAATTTTTTTTTTTCACTTTTTAGGTAATTATTACCTAGTAGATGCTGGATACATAAATTGTGAAGGGTTTCTTGCACCATATAGAGGAACAAGATATCGCTTATCTGAATGGCAAGATGGACATACACCTGTAAATGAAAGATCATTTTTTAACATGAAGCATTCTTTAGCAAGAAATGTCATCGAACATTGTTTTGGATTGCTTAAGATCCGATGGGCTATTTTAAGGAGCCCCTTATTTTATCTTATGAAAACTCAGTGTTGAATTATAATGGCATGTTGTCTTCTACATAATCTTATAAGAAGAGAAATGACAATTAACGTCATAGAATGTGATCTGGAGAGACAAGAGAGGGAACAAAATACTCAAGCTTTTGCAAGTCAAAATAGTATTGGCACATTTGAATTCTCTGATTAATAGACCGCATGAAGAGACAATTTGGCAACACAAATGTTTAATGAGTGGAGAACATATAGGGGTGTACAAATTAGTTTATTATCGTAGCAACTTCATATGAATTTGAATTTGAATAATGTTTCATTTTGTTCTTTCATTTTAATAATGTATCAATTACATGTGAACACAATATTAATGTTTTTTCATTTTGTGTTTTGTTTAAAATCAATACATGAATTATGTTGTTTTTTAATCTTATTGATTTTCTTTGAATGTATCATATATTACAATCTTAATGAATAAAATATTTTTTTTCTTTTAAACAAATTTGCATGGTTAGGGATGGAAATTGGAGGTAACACTCAAAATAATGAAACTCAAAAGAAATGGAGTAGACGTGCATGGAGCAAAGTGGAACAGGAAGCATTATTGACCATAGTGGAAGATGTAGTAGCACGTGTACTCTGTTGTGATAATGGAAGTTTCAAATCTAGAACCATGTCTATAATTGAAAAGCAATTACATACTTTATGTCCTAATTCTGGTTTGAAAGCAAGTCCTCATATCGAGTCCAAAATAACGATATGGAAAAAAAACAATATGGTGTAGTTTTTGATATGTTGAACACGAGTGGCATTGGATGGGATGATG